>JASAND010019843.1:0-11678 GCA_030248195.1 Trissonchulus latispiculum | reverse complement strand
TATGATTATCAGTCTTCGAAGTGTAGATTACTATTGTAATGAATAAAATATATATCTTAATGAATTAATACTACTACCAATAATAATATTCAATGCCTCTACTTTAGTTTCCTGCGAACTCAGTGCACCAAATGTCAAAAATTAAGGCTCGAGTTTTAAAGACATTTATAGTGAGAAGTTCCATTTCCATTAAACATGTTTTGGTTTTAACATAAAGCAAGGACTAAACATTTTATTTCATACTGCCAGTTCAGTTGCACAAAGACCAAACTACAAAATGTAAAGTCCGCTGAATTTTGACTTGCATATGTAAAACGCCATACCCTGTGTAAAGTATGATTAACTCAATTAAACCACGTGACAACAACTACCACGTGTTACTCGCCCTGAACCAAACTGAGACTAAAATCACTAGTTACTTCCGTGGTATTCGATAACAACAGAACTTTATCTCCAACGACTAAAAGAACAAGATAAGTCAATAACAACGAAGTTACTGTCGGTTTCACAAAATCGCATTTGGCAAGTCAAGGACAATTTCGAAGTACTTTTCTTTGACTAAATTAAACTGAATAAACAATCTCTGCTGGATTCAACAAACACTAGTGATGCTCTACTAAACACACTCAAATCGAATCCCAAAATCTCATGCCACTATTTCAGCAATAGCCCCCGACTATCTACACTCAGATGCGACTTCCAAACAATACTGAAATCATCTACGGAAATCTGTCCATGCACTTAACTGACCTACAAATTTAGACAACACCTCAGGCAAATTTGGAGCGTTTGCCAATTTGAAGCAATCCCGTTTGAAACAATGTCTTAAAATTGAATGCTGTCTTCACGACTGTGAGGAAAAACCTAAAACCTTACAATAAGTCTGCCTGTCAGTATAAAAGCTCATCCAAGTATGGCTTACACCAATCATAGGTCGGCCGCGACATTAGTTCCCTTCTGCATTGGTCAAAAGTTCACACAATATCTTTTAAGATTTCTCTTCTTAGGCGCAAATTATGTCTTAATAGTAATGTTTAGTCAATGAAACTAATGAGTACTAAAGAGTACGTAATATATGAGAGTGTGACAGCAGGCAAACTCTCTGTTATCAGCTCTGCTTACATGCTCTGTTCGCTAACCTCTGACTCACTCACAAATGTGTATGCTGACTTCAAAGAAATGTGCACATCTTTGCGTTCTAAACCTCGCAACAGACGCATATTGAACCAACTAAGTAGTTGTGTTTTCGAGCTTTAACACTTGAAGATTTCTTTGAAGTGCAAATTTCTTTGAAGCGCACTTACACTTTTGTGGGGAAGTCAGCCGTTAGCGAACAGTGCGTGTACCTAGAGCTGATAACAGAGAGCTTACCCGCTGTCATACTCTTATGTAGTATGTACTCTTGCTGAAACAAAAGCTTAAACCTAAACTTAAACTTCGGTAATTGGTTAGTTAAAAAGCTCAAACAAGAACACAAGATTTGGTCCGTCGCTACAACGCTTGAATAGAACACCAAATTGTTCTTTCTCACCAGAGTGATAAAATTCTATTAGAAATTTTTCGAGTGGTTGTTTTGACTTTAACCTTGATGCTAGCTTTAGTGTAATTAAAGATGGCATGATAATTGGATTTTTTGACTTCGTGTTTCGTTTAGGTTGAACTAGTGTTAACTGTCCTATTCCGTCTATTTTTTGCACTTTCTCCAGTTTGATGTTTGCAATGCTTGACTCCTCTTTCGTCGTCATCAAAACCAACTTCATGTTCCGGGTACGGAGCAGTTTCCGATTTTGCAGTTTCTGATACTTGTCGCTGATGGACTTCACCACTTCAATGGGTCTCTTGCGGAATTCCCCCCCAGCCCTAACTTTTGATTTTTTGACCAATACTTTAAAGTTTTGTATGCATGCATACTAAGGCTGATGAATTAAAAAATTAAAAAATCTTAAAATTTTAAAAGAAATTTAAATATTTTAAATTTTAAGTTGGGAAGAGGGAACCAAGGGGATCAAAAGCTTTTTGTCCCCGAATTTGCTGAAAACTTGCATACAGAGGTTTTCTGGGGCTAATTTGAACTCCGTTTTTCGAGACAGCGTTGCTTTAGCTCAGGATAATTAAAGTTTTAAGCCTAAGATGTAAGCTTATCCATATCTAACAAAACGAAATCTCGAAAAAAAGGGAATTCATATTCGTGCTCAGCGCCCCAGAAAAACCTTGAATGCAAGTTTTCAGCAAATTCGGGGACAGAAATGTTTTGATCCCCATACCAACATAAAATTTAAAATTTTTAATTTTTTTTAAATTTAAAAATTCTTAAATTTTTGAATTCATCAACCTTTAAGTATGCATCCGTACAAAATTTTAAAGTTCTTGGTCAAAAAAATCAAAAGTACGGAAGAGGGGAATTGCGCAAGAGACCGGATTAGATAGTGAATTAGAATTAGATAGTAAAGACGACCCTGTGCTGAAGCAGTAGCGTCTACTCACGTCGACACTGTAAGCATCCAGTGAAGTGTACTCCCGGAAGCGAGCAGCGGAGTAATCGGACCTTCAGATGACATTCGTTTAAATGGGGTCGACCACTTGCCAATTAGCTGCGTCAGCACGAAATCGTTGCAGCGTGTTGTTTTTGTTCAATTATTGGATACAGGTTTCACCACAGATGAGAAATGAAAAGTTTATCTTTACCTGAGTGACAGCTTCTAAAACCCCATCATGCACCTACGAGTAGCAATTGTACTAATTCAAACACTAGTGCGCATAGTTGTTGTCTCTTGTTATGTAAATTGATTTGATGGTTTAAGAACTAAGAATGCCAAGAATACCCAAGAATACCTTACTGCGTGCCTATATGTAACAGGCGTTGGTTTGCTCATTGTCGTTTTAGAGTGAAACAACAATGCTCTGCAAAATAATGTCGATTAACATTATTTAAAATTAACATTAACATTAACATTATCCAAATAACAGTAGTTACTGAAATTATTAAGACGCATGCCGGGTTAATGTTAGGAGTAACGCAAAGGGTTAATTCCAATTAATTGCCGAGTACCTAAGAATTATTGAAAATGGAACCCGAAATTGTGGATTCTGCCGTATCGCGAGTCCTTCTCTTCCTGGTGCTTTAAAATTTTATCAGTTTCTGGGTCTAATTCAAACATTACATGAGAGGGTACTATTATTATTATTATTATTATTATCATTATTATTATTATTATTATTATTATTATTATTATTATTATTATTATTATTATTATTATTAATTGTTATTGCTATTATTATTCATTATTAATTTTTAATTGCTACTATTATTATTTGCTATAATTAATAACGATTAATACTATGCGCGAAGGCCTTGGGCTATGCTGCCAGTGGCAACATAAGCCATTACTAAAACCATAAACTAAAACCAAAACAAAACGCCTGAGTGTGTCTGATTTTGGTCTGCTCCTATCATTAGATCGTTGGGATAGTGGGTGAATAATATTTGAAGGAACATTTCGTTGGGCAGCAGTCGTTAGTAAGCAGAGCATGTACCTGTAGGTAATAACAGAGAGCCTACCAGCTGCTACACTCAATAAATTTACAAAGTCTCGCTGAATTAAATTCCTAGCATTAGCACACACTAAAATTCATTTCATCTCGAGATTTGATTTGGTTCTCCTAACCGTCGCCATCGCCACCGCCAAAGTAAACCCAGGAGGATAGGGGTAGGAGTGATGACTTGGCCTGGGGTACTTGTTAAAAATCGTTTATTGAATTTCCTTCATGTTATCAAGAGTACATAATACATAAGAGTATGGCAGCATGCATACTCTATGTATTATAAGGCTGTTACATCCGATGCGCGCTATCGGCCTACCCCCCCCCCTAAAATGTCAAAGCAATTCGCCCGCTATGTTTACATGCAACAGACGGACGCTGAACCAACTGACTAGTTGTGTTTTCGTTCTAAAGCGTGCAAGCATAGCGCTCGAATTTGCTTTGATAAGGGGGTCTGATTTAGGGGGTAGGTAAGCCGATAGCGTGCAGAGGATGTAGCGAGCTGATAATACATCGTGTATGACGCTTGTCACACTCTTATGTATTATGTACTCTTGATATTATCAAGAGTACATAACATAAGAGTGTGCCACTAGGTACACTCTCTGTTATCAGAGCAGAAACTATGCTCTGTTCGCTACGGCCCACCCCCCACCCGTAAATTAGACCCTTCACTTCAAAGAATTTTGTGCGCTATGTTTGTGTTCTAAGGCACAAAATTCGCGCACGCACTGCTTGTGTTTTCGAGCTTAAGCACATAAACATAGAGCGAGTTCGCGTACCCCCCTTTCGACTAGGTACTGATTAGCGGCGGGGGGGAGGGGTCACTAACTCACTAGGGTCTGATTTGCGTGGGGGGCCGTTAGCGAGCAGGGCATAGTTTTTGCTCTGATAGCATGGAGTGTGCCTATATTATGCACTCTTGATATTATCAAGAGTACATAATATATGTGTGACAACAGACAAGCTGTCTGTTATCAGCTCTAGGTACATGCTTTGTTCGCTAACGGCTGACCCCCCACAAATGTATGTTCACTTCAAAGAAATTTGCACGCTATTTTTACGCGTTCAAGGTTGAAGCAGACACTAATTGGACGCACGTAGACATTGTGTTCACGTTCAATTTCTTTGAAGTGAACATACACATTTGTTGGGGGGTCAGCCGTTAGCGAACAGTGCATGTACCTAGAACTGATAACGAAGAGCTTGCCTGCTGTCACACTTTTATACATTATGTACTCTTGGTAGAATCTAATCCCGTGTTAACGTTTGGCTGCTACTACAAACTATCAGTAATAAATTTTCCACTGTATACAAATCGTTCTAAGCATCAGTGAACACAGCAAAATGCATGGTATCCCTGAAAATGTAAGGGAAAAGCGATTTTACTGCCACCTCCTAATCGATGACTTATGATTGAAACTACTGTTTATTTGATAGTATTTAAAATGAATCAATTACATGACATGATGTTTCTGTAAACATGGACCAAGTCTCCTTGACGTTTCGTATGCCACTAAAACCAATGTATGGGGTTGTATATATCATGGTTAAAAGACAAGTTGGTTAAATAGACATCTATCCAATACTACTGAATTCAGTTTGTCTGTTTAACGTTTTACAGTAAAAAGCAGCTCATTTGCTCATCAAAATGCTTTCAATTTCCTAATAGACACTTAAACACTTGACTGTTTAGCTGTCCGTCATACTAACTTGTCTGTCTAACCACAACATATATGCTAACACGTTCTTCATTAGTGAATCTTTAAACAACAAGCGAGATTTTGTGCAAAAGGTTAAGTTTTCGCTGCAAGGACATTTTCAGTAATTGTAAACCTGCTGCGCAACTAATTTTTTATATGGAACTCTTTCTTGCTTACTACAGAAAATACACGTGCAAAACACCAAAACATAGTCTAAATATTTGTCATAAGTTTGAGGAATTTACTTTTATATCGCAAATAAAGTTTAAACAGTTCAGCATTAAGAGAAATCGCTGGTGAGCAGTTAAAAAGTTGAACTTTAACCATGACTCATCCATCAGAGCAAAGAATAGACTTTTCCGAATTTGGAATTGCTATAAATACGTGAGCAAACATATCTGCTTAATATCTAATCGGAAAAAGAAACTATTTCGAATGAAAGAAAAGATTTCACCTTAGCCCATAAATCATGCAAGCCCTATCTTAAACAATTGTTTACACGCATTTACGGTAAGGAGCTTAGAAGCATCTTTATCAAGTAAAATGCGTGCGAGGCCCCGGGCTGAGCAAACATAACAGAGGAAAAACAAGATGTCTAATAAAACTTAAAAAATAATGCATTACTTCTGATCAAGTTAATAAAGCGATCGAATCTACTACGTCGGTCTTAAAAATTTGTTTATATGCCAGTGTAGCATTTAAGCGTTTAAAATCTTTCTAAATCAGAATGTATAACACATGGCAGCAACAGCACACGCCATGAGGTTTTGGCGTATGTTAGCATTAGTAGTAGCAAGAGTACATAATATATAAAAGTGTGACAGCAGGCAAGCTCTCTGTTATCAGCTGTAGGTACATGCTATGTTCGCTAATAGCTGACCCCCCACAAATGAGTATGTGCTCGTCAAAGAAATTCGCACGCTATCTTTATGTGTTAAAGCTCAAAAACACAACTACTCAGTTGGTTCAATGTGCGTATGCTTCGAACTTTAACACGTAAACATAGTGTGCGAATTTTTTTGAAGAGCACATTCACGTTTGTGGGGGGGTCAGCCGTTAGCGAACATATCATGTACCTACAACTGATAACAGAGAGCTTGCCTGCTGTCACACTCTTATGTATTATGTACTCCTCATAGTAGCCTGCTAATATCTGTCATAGTCGTTTGGCATACAGCAACTGTGTGTTCGTCTAGTGAATTGTTTTGCCAAACGTAATCTCGCGATGAGGGTGAAATAAAGTCAGATTGCTACAATTGTGATAATATCACTTTGCTTTGGAATAATAAAATAAAAGCGGGAAGCTTTAGAATTTTATGTTTTAAGATACTCTGACTTTTCACATAGCACTCATTAATTATATAAGAAGTAGTTTGCAAATAAATGACGGTCCCTGTTTTTGCCGTTTGCTTTGCATAATCCATTTGTTTTCTCTAGATTGATTCTATATCTGGGCCTATACACACTGGGTAATCTTGAAAAATCGGCTTTCGCAAACATATATGAGGTCGCCCAAGGAGGAGTCACAAAGGAGGTGCTCTACCACGGTGCCACTCCTGAAGACGTCGGTAGATGCCACAGTATGGCTGGGATGGTCCTAGGTTAAGACATGGGTTGCCAGGAAAGCGGGTATAATAACGAGGACGGAGAAGGTAGTGATGGGGGCATCCCATCAAGTGGGGCAAAACTTTCGTCAAGTCAGCTAGCTCCCCCAACGTGGGATTGGGTAGGTTCTCCCTCCTTGGGAGCTACGTGATTGGGGACTAAACTATACACTAGGGGACGCTCTTGGGAGGGGTCAACGCGCTTAACTCCTCCCCTTCACTCTTGTATATTTGCGTTAAATCCTGCTTTTAATTACGTTATTTAATCCCCCTATTGCTCTGTATTATCCCCTGTATAATTTCTCCTCGTAGCTCCCCCAGAGCTACTGGTACGTTGACCAGCCTGTCCCTGTAGAGCTGTAAGTTACATTGTATAATTGTTTGTGTGTCTGAGGGCTCAGCCCATTATTTTATATAGTCTTTACAATAATTACTTGTTGTTCTTTGTTTCATTAAAGTGTATTTGTTAGGTTAGTATCACTGAGCTCCTGCTAGGTAGGTAGTTCTCTACTAAGTGAGCGAGAGTGAAGAGTCAGCTCTCCCCTTAGGGCAGGCTATCTTGTTGTTTATATTTATCTGGCGAGGCTGCCCCGACCGTCTCCTGTGGTCGGTGTGTTATCTATTCGTGCCACGGTCTCCGCATCCGCTAGATTCGGGTGTGGTTACGGTGTTAGCAGATAGGAATGCCGCCGCCGCCCGCCGCGATAGGAATACCGCCGGTGATAGTCCCGCTACACTCCGACCACAATATGCCAATGTCCTCTTTTGGTGGGGACAGTTGACAAGCACACTCCTTCCCCGTTTGTTGGGGGGGGGGTAGCTAAAACAGGTCCCCATTTGGTGGGAGGGGGCAGCCACAGGAATCCCCGTTTTGGGAGGGGGGTAAAACAGGCTAAGATTAGCTGAAGGCTGATTAGCTGTTGGCAAATCTCCCCAAAACGTGGACTTAGGATTTATGTTGTCCCCCCACCAAACGAGGACCCTTTTTGGAAAAGCTGAAACTACTAATACTAATCCTTTGCGCTACCCCGCCCCGCACCAAGCGGTGAGAGGGTCTCTGCCATCTGATTGGCTGTCGGATACCCTTACACCAAAATGCCTTTTTGGTTCCCCTCCCCCACCAAGCGGTGGAATATTTGCTTATTGTGTTCGGACCACCGTTACGCCAGCCAAACAATGGGCCCTATAGTGGATTTCATTGTCCAATTATTCCCTCTTGCGAAAACGGTTTGTTTTTATACAAGTACGTACTTTTAACTTTTTGAATCTTTTAGCATAGCCTGTAACTGAAACAAAATCGGCTGCAAATTGGTGATGCACAAACTTAGCCAGGAGTTAAACTATATTTAGTCGTTTTTACACTATAAGTCTAAAATGTTTACACAATTTGTTTTAGTTCGGTGACGGATCACAAGGATGGGTGACGCGGATAATGACGGGTAAGCACTTTTCAAAAATCATAACAACTTTATAATAACACCATTGTTGTTATTTTAAAACCCGCTTACCAAAATCGGAGAATTATAGCAAGCTTAACAAAAAATCACCACACCCTGACTAACAGGAAAGTCGCAGAACCCCAATTTTTTGCAGGGCGATAGCCGCACATCTCGACATTACAGCTTGTAGTTTGAGACCCTAGACCCTCTCCATGCTTTCAGGGCAGACCATTAAGTGAGGGTACCCAAAGTGATCTCAAAAACGTTCATGGTCGAAGTTCAAATTTCGGCTGCTATTTACTAAGGGAACACCATATCATAGGCAACCCATATTGTGCATATGACATTCCCTGTCTGTCATGCCCTGTCTAGACAAATTCGTGAAATGTCTCAAAATATTTTTGAAAAGACTCGAAAGTTGATAATATTGTGGAGTTGTGCTGTGGAGTTAAATCTGACACACCCTTATTTACCGCAATTTGTTTGTTTAGAGATAATCCCGAGATTGAAGCAACGTTGCGAATAAATCCGACGTCAATTAGTCTAAAATGCCCAGCCTGCCCTTACAGGGCAAACCAATTCGATGGGCGGCGGCGCCTGGAAAAGCTGAGAAAGCATTGCCGCATACGGCACCAGATAAAAGTGGCTACAGTGCGCTGCAAGAAATGCAATGCTGTCATCAAGAGGATCAGCAGCCACTCCTGCCGGAGTGCCTTCGTTGCTGCCGTTCAGACATTCCTCAAGTCAGCGGCACAAGCCGCTGTGGAGAATACTGTGAAATTTGTAGTGGGAAAAATCACGCAAAGGTAGCTTTAATACAACTGAATCATACTTTAACATTAGGGTCCTGGGGGGGGGCTTGTCCCCAAAAAAGAGTTTCAAAATTTTGCCCAATTTTCCCGAAAAATTAAACATTCTAGCTAAAAAATTCCGACGAAGCCGGAAATGTTTTGAAATTTTACTGTAAATTTTTTCCGGCTGTTTTTGGTTATCCCCTGGGAATTTTTTCGTTACCACTTGTCCCCGACGGCGATAGGGCTTGTACCTTGTCCGGGTTGGGGGGGGGCTTGGACCCCCCAGACCCGCCCCGCGTTAACCATTGAACTGAATACAAATAAAATTACTTACATTAGGCGTGAATGCAGTTATTGGATCGTCGCAAGCCATGGCCCTGTCACACCCTAATACATTCGAGTATGGCAAGCGCACAGAATCAAAAAATTCGCCCGCTATGATAGTGTTTAAAAGCTCGTGAGAGATTTTAAAGCTTCAACACACAAGCATACAGAAAACAACAGTAGCCAAATAATCTGCATTTTGACGAAAGTTTCAGTTTGACGATCACGTTTTATATATCTTGTTTTAGATTCCTGGAACATGCAATACGATGAAAACGAATTCCATACGATTCGAATACGATCGAAAACTTGAAAATTTGATGTAGCTTGACTGGCTGACTGACTTGCAATAAAATTGAAGGAATTGAATGAATAAAGAAAAAGGAATTTATATTAATTTATTGTATCGAAAGGACTGCTTAAGTTAGGTTCTATTTTTAGCAAGCACTTTAGATATGAAATTTTTCTTAAAGATAGGATTAGACAGTTTCTAATAATTAGGATTTGACAGATTCCAATAATTCCTCTCGATGCTGGTTTTTATTACGGACAGGTGTACAAACACAGAGCTATGTTTCTCATTATATATGATTCAATTTACTGAAAGCCAAAGGCAAAAAAAAGAAAACATTTGTTGTTTGTGTGTTTGATGCAGACAATGATTTAGCTTTGTTTAATTAAAGGAGGGAGATCGCATCCGGCACGCCTTGATCCCTCTATTTCTGTGGTTTCTGTGGAATCATTTATTCAATGGCATATAACAGTAAGAAGCAACAAGCAAATAACGGCGCTTCTACAAAAGATCGAAAACCATAAAAATTAAATACGCAGTCCCGCTGCAGCATGTTTAGACATTTCGTAGTTGACGTAGGTTGTTGGTAACTTCGCTAAGTGTAGGTCCGGTTAGCTGGGGATGGGCTAGACTAGTTGCTGCTTCTATTTGCAAGATCAATTTCGGAGTCCAACGATCTGTACGAACTTTCCGGTAATCTCGCACTATTACCGCTCGCTAAAATATTATGAAAAGACACGCAGTAGCGCATATAGCAACTCGATAGTATGTGGATGCAGCATATAAGACTGTGCAACTAGATCTGTAATAAATAGATGTTGGAAAAAAGACTCTAGTCTGTAGCAAATGTAGATAAATAGGGATATGAATTGATGAATTTTATCAATAAGTTGTTGAAATTTAATGGATCGAGAAAATATAGAAAATATGTTGTATTTTAATTAAAATTGAATAGACTTCATGACCCTTTGTTATTAGGTTTAGCTGGGCACGTTGACATAAAATTGGCGAGATTGTCTGTGATTGACGAGCTGATTGCAAGAAATGTGTTATGATCGAGTTTATATTAGTAGAGAAATGAAGTTTCGTGAATCCGGTTAAAACTGGAAAAAAGAGAACTGTATATACTGCGTCACCTTATTACCACAGTGTGTGTGTATGTTTCTTTGCGCTGCTAGCAGTGTGTATCGGCGTGTCTGATGCACTTGCACAGTCTTCATTGCTGTCACCATGTTGTCTCTGTTGTTGAAATACTCGATTTGGCGTGTCAAGGCCAAACATGTCACGACTCGCGGTTTGTACTAAGTTTGCGAATAGGACGTCACAACTTTGCTGAAAAATTGCAGTTTAGACATTGCGGGAGATAAAATCTTGGGGGGAACAATCACAGGTGGTGGTGAAAAATCGATTCCACAAGGGGTATCCAAATTTGCTTCCAAAAGGGTCAGTGAAATTTAACCTCCCGTTCAGGTATTGGCGATACACTTCGCGGAAGAGAAATTCCCGAAATAAGCTGGCTACGTCACGCGCCTGCTATTGGTAAACATTTCACGTTCACACTCAGTATTCAGAACTTTACTGCTAAAAAAATGCCCTGCGGAAAACTAAAAAAATTTTAATACAAAACCAGTTTCGATTGGTTTCCCATTTAGGGTTGAGGACAAGTCAGTCATCAGCGTGTTCGACCCTTGTTAAACTCATCTGTATTGATTGTTAAACTCTAGTGTTTGAGGACGACCTGCTGGTTGTAAGTCTTCGGTTGAGCTCGTACTGTATGGCGTGCAGAAAGGCAAACATTAATACGAAAAACAATCCAGCACACAGTTCATGCCCTAGGAGAGCTAATATTTTTTAGGATCATGATAAATTGATTTAAATGAAAAGCACAATAGCCTAGATGTAATACAATTTATTAAAAGAACCACGACATTTAATGAAAAAGCTACACAATACCTCAACAAGGCAGGAAACTAACACTAATG
>JASAND010019841.1:0-20544 GCA_030248195.1 Trissonchulus latispiculum | reverse complement strand
GGGGGGTATACCAAATACACTAATGACAAAAATTTTTCCGATTGTCCTCAAACTTTGTCACATATTAGTACCTGGGTTCCTTCAAAATAATTAAAAGTTTGGATGGTTTTTGTTTTGCACAGCGTTCACAGCAGCCTCGCAAAGTTGCTGACATACGGCTTTTTCCTGCATGGGGGTGGTTGAAGTTTTTTCGATTTTTCTCCGGACTGCTAAGAGCAAATGTCTTGAATTTTTATGTGAACATAAAGGATACATAAGACTATCGTTGGGTATGCGCAACTTCAAAATTGGCTGAGTACACGCAGGTGCAGCACGACATTTACCATGCATCCCACCCTCAAATTATGGCAATTGACGTATTTCGATTGAGACCTAATCCGCTGCAAGCATCCGATTGGGCTCAAATTTTGCACACAGATGTCTCTTAATACAACAAATATGTGTGCAAAATTTGAAGCGTTTTGACCGAGTCAGTAAAAAGTTATACAACATTTTGTGCAATTTTTGCTGTCAGAGGCGCAAAATTGGCTTCCCGCCAAAAATGCCAAATTTTCAAAATCGTCGAATTACTACAAAAAAGTACTCATTCGATAGATCTCATCATTCTAAACAACTTTTCTAATTGCACCAAGTCACGATATTGCTTCTACGATGAGATAAATTCCATCAAAGTTTTGCTACATGCCGATTTTGAGCATTTTTTCACTGTTAGCCACATAATTAAGCAGTCATTAAAAAACCATTACACAACTTGAACCAGTCAAACCTGGCACATATTTGACCTTATATCCTGGCTATATTCTGTAAAAATTTCAGAAGATTTGGAGCACTTTGGTGGATTAGGCTCGAAACGGCGACAGGTCACCTAGTGAAAATTTTACAATTTTTAAAGTTTGCGGCTACAGTACTCCCGAACGAGAAGCTTCTGTGAGCTGCCATTTGGCATGTATATAACCCGTGTCCATGGAAATATGTGTGCAAAGTTTTAGGTCTGTAGCTTTACCCGAAAAAATTCAGAGCTTCCGAAAGACCAATCTAAATTTTGAAAAAATGAACAAAAATTTTCAGTTTGGAAGCCCGTGCAGCTCGGATGTCATGGGATATATCAATGCCTTATATTAACTTTTTAACTATGATATGTTACCTACTTGCATGCAAAAAACTAGAGCTCTCCGAAGAAGTTGTGCAAACCCCTGGGTATACCCCCCCCCCTTAAAACGTTTATTAAAGTTACTGAAAACCGCTTGCTCAAATTTTTCTCCCCTGAGAACTTCATTAAGGCCGTACGGATACTTAGTTTTAAGCTCTCTGATCCAGAAAGCTTCCCGCTTTAATCTATTTTCCTTGTCTAATTTAGCGTCCCCTGTGGCATAAAGTTGCTCAAGAATTTGAACTTTGAAAGATTTACATTTAGATGTACGAAAGTGCTGGAGAATAAATTTACATCCTCGATTATTAGATTCAACTGACCTACGATGTTGTCCTATTCTAACCCGTAATTTCTGTGAAGTTTCTCCCACATAACCGATATTACACGTATTGCATTTTAATAAATAAATTAAATTATCCGAAGCACAATTTAACTCCTTGTTATCAGCAGATACTAATCGGTATCTATTACTGTTATAGATACCATGAATTTCTGACTCTTCTGATAGCAAGTCACAAAGTTTACAATTTGCTGACCCGCATTTAGAAACTATATTTCTTATTGTATCCGACCGGTTGGTTAAAGGGTTTCCAAAGTCCAAAGCCGAAAGTCCACCAGTGGGCCTTATATCCTGCTCCCCTGCTACAGAGGCCCCGGAGCCATTATGATTATGGTTGCCAGACATGAAAAGAGTGAAAGGTGTGTATGTACCCCATACACAAGGTCCAGGTAGCCAAAAAATGTTCCATGGTCAAAAGGGATCTACCGGTCGGATACTCATTGTACAAATAACTAATGAAAAATATCCTCAAGACGACACAAGGTCGACTAGTCGTTTAGGACGACGAAAGTCGTCAAAGTCGTAAGTGTGGTTCGTTTAGGACGACCGAAGTCGTCAAGTCGTTTAGGACGACCGAAGTCGTCAAGTCGTTTAGGACGACCGAAGTCGTCAAGTCGTTTAGGACGACAGAAGTCGTCAAAGTGCATTTAGGAATGTTAGAATTAGTCTAAAATGAGAGTATATTGAATGATACGTATTTTAGAAAAACAGAAACAAAAACAAAAACATTTAATAATCAATGGGAAAAGGAAAATCCATTTAACTAGAATTATGTAAAAATATAATGAGGTGCGATCAAAATCGTTAACTATTCTCTATTTAGAAAAAATTGTTTAGACGGCGGCATAATTTCATGAGCATTCAAAAATAGAGCGCAACCGCGCTAGAGTGTTATGGAAAGGGACGAGAGTAATAACTCTACAAGTACCCTAACCAGTTCACTCAAAACAAATTATAGGAATAAGTTAAGTTTCGTACCAACTTTTTATTTTCCTTTTCCGGAATTTATGTCTGGAATGAAATTAACACAAAATAGAAGACTGACCAAGAATTAAAGAAATACATAAATATACTCTCATGCTAATTCATGAACGATCCATTTGTAGACGTGTAAAACATCAAAATTCCTATGTTAGTAGTAGTGCATGCGACCTCTACCAGACTCAATTCGCACACCCGCGGCTCATCAGTGGAGGAGTGTGGAATTCAGTTTTTTAATTACTTTTGCAAGTTCCCCCAAAAATATGCTAAAATTAGTTTCGCCGCCGGTCGCCGGTTACGCAATTAATTCATTCTCAGCTTTCTCATTTATTCATTTATTCATTCGTAAAAACACCGGACCCAGACATTTCGAAGATCCGAAAAGAGGCAATAAAGTGGAGCCCGGTTCAGAAAAACAAACGTCTAACAAATGTCCTCTGTTATAATTAATCCGAAAATATACCAGTACGTTACACAGTCATACACAAGAGTTTAAGACTTTTCTAAGGATTTATATTCAGGTGAACCTAATTTTAACGAAAGCCTTCACAAATTTTGACAAATTGACATTAATTTTAGCTGACAAAAATTACTAACTACCAAAGATAACGGTCAAAAATTCGGCGTCGACAACCTCCATCAAGAAAATTTGTCCAGGTTTTAATTTTCATGCCCTGATACACAGCACTCTAAAACTTTTTAGGGTTTTGAAAGTGGGGGAAGGGAAGAAGGGCTTTCGAAAAGGGGAAAGCAAGCATACGACAAATATACCAGGATTTTACGCAATGCCTTCACACCATTTTTAAGGTAAAAGTGCATAAAACTGATGTTTTGAAGCACGATCTGAGTTTGTGTTCATAAATTAGCTAGCTAATAGTTGAGCAATATTTAAAATTTCACCCTAAAATCGTTAACGCTCGCTAAACGCTTCAAACAGGCCACAGAAAATCAATAGAAAAAACTTTTAAGTACATACCACCACCTTGAATGCATACCTCAAAATTGATTATGGGTTCATTTTGCTGAGGTGGCAGTGGAATTGTTGTAATACCACGAATAAAATCACCCAAATCAGCTCTTGACTTGAGCCGACCGTCTCCGGAAAACGACCAAAGGATGGAAATGATTAAACCACGCGAAATGAATCGCTCAATTTGGTCTGCCTAAAACACAAGCAACAGTAAAAGTGGTCATAAATACTGGCAAGAGAGAGACCCTCTTGAAGTGAATATTATACCAGAAAAGTAGTTGTGACAAAATTTGTGACAGTAAAAAGAATTAAGCTTTTTCCAAAATAACTATTGAATAATAATTTTCAACTTCATTTACTTGCAAAAACGGCTACAATCTTCAATATTATTTTGACAGTTTCTGTGGAGATTCTGGTTATGATAACAAACACAACCACATTTGAGAAATTTTGAGTTCATTCATATCAGTTATTACCTGCATCGGGAAATCCTGATGCAGCTGGTTGTACTGTTGAATTCGACGAACATATTGATTAAGCATGGAATAGAGTGCGCCCAGTGCTCTATGCTTTGTGAAATCCATAATATGATCCACATTCTCTTCACAGTGATCCAGACATCGAATCACAAGTCCATCACTGGCAAAGTATGGTGACAGCAGATTGGATACATCTCGCTGCACCTAAAATATCAACGTAAAAATATCAATCAAAATATCAACAAAATATCAATATCAATCAAATCAGATCACTTGATTTGATCAATCAATTCCAATATTATGAGATTTTGATCAATCAAATAGTATTAGGTTTGCACTTAGCAAAAAGGAAAAGATGAAAAGTCCTCAAAACTTTCAGGCTGCCTGCGGATTGGACTACTTCTTTTGTGCAGAAACCGAAGAACCACTGAAATCCATCCCCGAAAAGTAGCTGCTCAAAATTTGCGATAACTCTGTTTTGTTGCAACGTTAATATTATTTGCGCTTACAATGCACAAAAGCAACATTCAGACCTGCATGTTTGGAGACAGCACATCTTCCTTCACAACTTCTGTAGTAGGAGTCACACCGGGCGTTGGTTTGACGGCACCCAGTCTGGTTCCGGCCGCGGCCTCCATTTCATCCAAAGGCACGTGACGTAACCGGCGCAGATAGTGCTGAGTTGACATCTCCGTGCTGATAACATCCTCTGAGAACCAGACCATTCCGCATCGAGAAACTGTGGCCAGCGTAGCATAGCGCAGATCCTCAACTTCAAACATCAAGCGAATCTAAAAAAACAAAAACGATCATTGGCAATGGTAAGAAATGTAACTTAAAACATATCTAAACTAATTCAAAACGTGAAGTAGCATACTGCATACTGCTGCAAAATGCGCTTTGCACGCGCAAAATTTAGTGTTAAATTACTTACATTCGGTGGCAGACCAAGACGTTCTCCGTTAGGCAATGTCAGTAATTTGTTATCGTCAAGTACTGAATTTAAGTTTTCAACCCATTCAGGATCAACATCCCCGTCAAAGATGATCCACTGTCGTTTGTTGATCTCTCCACGAACATTGTCAATAATTCTAAATGAAACGTTGAGAGCGCTAGTACCAATTTCAAATCAACAAAAACATTATTTACAACCAACCATAATTTTCAAAAGTAACAGAGACAGACGACATTACCTACGCGCTTGTTAAAAAATCTACAGCTTACTTTCTCAGAATATGTGTGAACAATCCGTCCGTCCATTCACGAGTATTAGGATCCAATGTGCCATACAAATTGTCTTTAGATATAGCCTGAAAAAAGAAACGTCTCTTGCAACAGAAGAAAAACATAATCCACAGTTCATACAGATATTTGCAGTTCTAGCTGAATGAAACACAATCTCGACCTGTTATATATACTTTTCAATTACTAGCCAGCTATACTGACCTTAGGATCAATCACGTGAGCAACTCCTTCGACGCCATCAAGACGCTGCAAGGCTGTCAGCAGGATTCTCCAGGCAGTTGATTTCCCAGAACCAGACGGTCCCACCATCATAAGACCGTGATTCAGTTGAGTGATCTGATACAATTGCAGCACCTATAAAGAAGCGAAGAGAAGAAGTTTCTGAAATTGTCAAAACCAAATGTGTTGATAGCATGTCATTTACACATCCGACATTGTAAAAGAATACTCCATGACCCACCCACACTTATAAAACAAAGTTTATAAATTGTAGTACCTCGATCCAGTATCACTATCTAGAGTAATCCCGCACGACTAGTTTTGTCATGGCAGTAAAAGGTTAGCATACCTTTTCCACCCAAGGATATCCAACTTCGCCTTCGATGTCAGAATAGCACAGATACTTTTCTTCACAAACTTTTCTGATTTCTTCTCTCAGGCTAAAAAAACAGAGCATTTTAAATTTACGAAACAGCAGACTAGTCCTTTTCATCCGTTTCCGAAAAATGATTGAATCAACGCTACCTTAATCAGCAAATTTTATTGGCCGCATTGTAAACCTGTAGAGTACCGTTTCATCTCTCCGGGAGTATACTGAATGCCTGGGAAGACGTCAGACAACAGACTGAACAACAATGGGATATCTTCAGCAACCAGTTTAGGAACCATAGTTTCACACACGGATTGAATCAAGATCTAAAATATCAATTTCATTTTGACTAAAAGAAGATAACATGAAATTACTCATAACCATTGACATCAACTAAATTTAGTTCCAATTTTCACAGATGCCAGACTTAAACGTATAAACAGTAATCGGTTATTGCTGAAACCTGCTACGAACTACTATTACTAATAATTCTGAACTACTGGTTCTCACCTCTTGTTCGGGTAAATTCTCAGCAATAGTAGCCTCGTCAACGGTTTCACCGCGCTGTACCGCCTCATCCTTGATAATTTGAATGCGATCGCGCTTAACGTTTCCAGCACTAACCAGCACATATTTGAGGGCTCGAAGGCCAAAATCGTAGTGGGACTGATTTGACAGTTGTTCGTCACAAAGTCTAAAAATGACATTTTTTTCTACACATAAAGTAACTAAATATTTATTTGCCTAAACTGCACGAAACATTCATTAAGATCCCTAGGATTTTCAATCTCTGAAAATGTCAAGGGCTAGCTACATAAATCATAAAATATTAACGCAACCCTATGCGCCTGTAATAAAAGAGGCCTCACTGCCACAATCAGGGGCGTATCCAAGGGGGAAGGTCCATTGGGTTCGAACTCCACTCCCCTTCAAAAATAGCTTGAAAATTTTAGTTATTTTAGGAAAAATGGTCATTTGGGAAAACTTAGGTCCGAACCCCCCCGTTTTGAGTTGGACCCCCCCTCCTTTTCAGAATCCTTCATAGCCCCTGACAAATCACTATTAATGCAAATACGTGTATCCAATAAAGAAATTAGTACGAGCACATACTTGAAGAAGGGTACAATCTTGGAGGCCAGTTTCTCAGCCTGACGAAAGCCTTGAGAGAACAGCATAACTTGTGCAATCAGCTGGCGATCCGGTGAAGTCATGGCCAGCGATCGGAACAGCTGTTTCAAATTGTCCGGTAAATTGGAACGTCCAGCATAGCCCGGATTCATGGTGATGAAAATAGCCATATCCGGATTTAGATTCACACTTTTCCCCAAAAGCTCCACTGAGCCACTTTGTGCTAAACATAGGAATTGCAGCGGTACGTATTCTAGAGGAATTTGTTAACCAAGAACTGAGCTCAAATAAAAATTTTGGTGAGCCAAAGACAGATTTTGGACAATGTCATCGACTAGACAAGAACGACTGCATACTCGATTGCAAGTCCTCACACTATCGATGTGCAAAATAATGAAAGGTACTGCAATCATAATGCACACATCCATAAGTTTCAGAAATGGCCACTCACCCGACTTCATCATGGCACGTAAGCCTTCTTGAATTGCCTGAATTTGCTGACTGCAGGCAGACAACATTCGTTCTTCCAGTCGGTTGAATTCATCAAAGCATCCCCAAGCACCCACTTGGCATAAGCCGACGAAGATTCTGCCCATAGCCTTAAAAATACAAAATGCAGTCAGTCAGCAAAGCAAAGCAACAAAGGCTGTTTGAACACACTCTACCCCTTCCCCGCAATGGAAGTAATCAATTCCAACGTTTTAAAAAATACCTGAAAATCGAAGGTTTCGTCACAGTTGAAAACCAGGACAAAGCGACCAAGTTGACATCCAAGAGCCTTTACGGATTCCGTTTTACCAGTTCCAGCAGGTCCTAAAGCAAACAAATTGAATACACTACAGCCTGCAAAATGCATTACAATTATTGATAAGCCTCTAGAGCAAGTTCACCAAAATGTTTTACATAATTTTGACCGGTTGGGGGAATATTTTTGTTTTTAGTTACAGTGTTCTACCAAAACGACAAAAATCTACATACGACAAAAATGATGAAAAGAAACATAAAACTTTAAATTAAAGTAGTGGCACCAACCGAAAGGTGATCCACCCAGTCTAGCTTCAAGAGCTTGCGTCATAGTCAAATAGCAGCGATCAGTAAGCGGAGTTTGAACCAGTTTGTCCTGAACTCCCAGATACTCAAAACCATAGTTGAAACGGGCATTGGCCATATGAATGCTCAGTTGCTTGAGCACTTCAGGCTGTTTAGGATCAAAATAGAAACGCATTTGCTTCAGCCAAAAGAAGTTCTTGTTGGAGTCCACTTTGTTGGAAATCAGCATACGAGTGACATCACGCTTGTGAACAAATTCTGTGATCTACAAATAGCAGCAAACATTCCAAGAGTAAGAGTCAAAAGCTTCAATGTGTCAGCAAATATTTGAATTATATGCACAGAGCAATTTAAAACAGCTAGCCAACCAACTATAATTTTACTTTCCCAAGTTCCATTTCTATATTATGCGTTTTCAAAGCTAGTCCTCTTCTAATTTTGTCTTCTCATCACCATCTACATTAATGTGTCATGCTCAATAGTTGCATTTTTGACCATGACAATGAAAGGTAATTTGATCACAAATCAATCACGGCGCAAATCAATCACAAACCAAATGCTCCAATTTCTTTCTTCGTAAAGGCGGTTGCTCTTGAAGTACAGAATCAGCCAACAAATTCAGTGTGGACTGAACCACCTCTGACACTTTCTCTAAGGGCTGATTTTGGGCAAAGGCTGCCTCAACATCCTCAGACCAGCAAATCTGGGCAGCCAAAACAATGACTTGCGCCTGAAATATTTAGGAAAATAATTTGTTGCTATTATACGTATAGTTCTAACTACACAATTAATTAATAACCTACAAGAATAAAAATGCTCCGGTGGAGCATGAAAAATGCAATATGGGTGACATTCGGTTGTAAATGGACAGAGGCCTAGGTTTTAAAACGTTAATATGGGAGGAACAGGTTGTAAATGCCAGGAGGACTAGGCTAAAAGCGCACTAATATGGACCAGCTTTGCTGAACAACCCAAATTCGCGAAAACTGCCCAGAGTTTCTACCGGCTGCTGCTTGCTGTTGCTGTCGGCAGTTCTTCAGAAAATTGTACGATTTGCCAGCATGACCTTGCAAGTATATGTATATAGTCGTGTTCCTTATTAAACAACTTAATAATACACGTACATACATGTAATGTCGCATCAACTTAATACAAGATTCTGCGCTGACAGTGCAGAAAAAACACCTTGAACACCTTTCTACCAGAACTGCATTGTTTATTTGGAATAAGCTTTAATATTTCAAAATCGTCCCGCTTGCTTTGAAAGCTGAAGAATGTAGATCTTACTCGTATGTCATGTGGAGTGGAGCATGAGTGACCGCGAATATGGGTTGTTCAGCGAAGCTGGTCCATATTAGTGCGCTTTTAACCTAGTCCTCCTGGCATTTACAACCTGTTCCTCCCATATTAACGTTTTAAAACCTAGTCCTCTGTCCATTTACAACCGAATGTCACCCATATTGCATTTTTCATGCTCCACCGGAGCATTTTTATTCTTGTCCTATTTCATTTTTAAGGTTCTCAGTCAAAAGCAAAAACGTTAAAGCTGTGTGAAAGAAACTTTAAAAATTCCGCCAATCATTAATCGTCAACCGAAAGTACAGAACAAAGAAGCTTGAAAAGTTCCAAGTTTTTCCTTTTTCTCCATTTTGACAGAAATCCAACATCCAGTACCCATGACTGCAATAGTTTTAGTTGCTGTATATAGCATATAGCACTCTACTGCAGCGCAACCAAATGCAAACTTTACTGTCAGTGAAGGAAACTCATAAAACACAATTTGCAATGCTCTTCCGTACTTGTATACTAAATTTCGGACGATTGCAACTTACCTGTAGCTAGTTATAGGCCGTGCTGTACTTCAGCAGCACTCTACTGCAGCGCAACCAGATGCAAACTTTACTGTAGGTGAAGGAAACTCGTACAGCACGATTTGCAATCCTTATGCAACAAACCACGTCTCTCTAACGTCTTCCCTGAGTCCTGTAGCTTTGACAAAAAATTGGCCATTTTAGCGCCAAGTCCACTTTTGGCCGGCCGTACAGATGGCTGGCCGGGCCGGGCAGCGAAAAAATATCAAAAAGGTTTACTTTCGGGCACAGTTTTTTTTGGGCAAAATTGGGGGCATTTGCCCACTCGGCCAAAAGTTTGCCCACTCAAATTTAAATTTGCCCAGCAGTTTGCCCACTGAAAAATTGGACCACAGAGGTAAAGAGAAGTGAACATTTCAATTACGGTTTTATTGCTAATTTTCAAAAAATCTTCAATTTTTTTCTGGGGGGCTGCCGCCCCCAGACCCCCCGCTGGGGTTCCTGTGTCACTGCTAATTTGTAACTTGATTAGCTTTACTTCACTTCACTTATTGTCTATTTCTAAATATGTCTCCTTGAAATGTTGCAAAATTTGTATTTATAAAAAAGATAGAATGTATTTATAGAAAAATGCAACTGCAGAAAATCGAAACTATGACTCAAATATGCGAAAATATCAAAATTTGAAAAATTCGTTCAGCTTCGGGCCCCAGACCCCCTGCTGTTGTTTTAATATGTTTTTAATATGTATAAGAACCCTGTATTGTATAAAAACTAAGATTGCTTAAGACACAACTAACGAAAACGACCGCAAATTCGATGGTATATATCGAATAAATAACGTTATTAATTAAAGCAAAGTTAAACTTAAGGTTAAAAATCGCGTAGCAAAATTTTTTAATTTTGCCCACCGATCTCTAAATTTGCCCACTCACTCCTAAGTTTGCCCACTAAAATGCCCACTGGCCGTTTTGAAAAAAAACCCTGCTTTCGGGGTATATACATTCAGAAAAACCAAACTTCACCTGCTGAAAATGCCCAGATCGTTCTAACACTCCGACAGAAAATTGCATTTTTCCAAGCGTGACTTACACGGAAAAAAACAAACGGACCTAACTTGTCCGGAAGCGAAAATTTTCAAAGTTGGAAATTTTGACCAAAACTTTTTTGCGACTTGTAGTACTCATCGTGTAGATTCCAACGATACCAAAATTGTCCAGTTTGGTTGAGTATTTAGCTGGCACGGAGCTCAAACGGGTCTCCAAGGGCCGCACTGAGCCTTTTACACCCATATTATAGGGGAGCGCTCTCGCGCTCCCCTATAACAAGTACAACGGAATGGACTTAGCTAGTACTGTTCAATAAGACAAAGCCTAAATGGCGTAGAAGACACGTTCCAAATTTGTTTCATCTGACAACACAATTTCAGGTATGGCATCCTTCTTTGGGATGATCCATCTTTGTGACACTCGGTATCGGTTGTTACATAGTTATGAATCATAAGTTAGCAATTAATGGGATACAAAAAACCACATACAGGATATCTGTCAAGCCATTGCATGTAGTCCGAAGCCTGTATGCTACCGCTCTTCAGCTTCTGCAAGTCTTGCACTGCTGCAGCCAGCATCTGGGCCAAGGTTCGTCGCATCTCAGACTCCACCTGTGTCAGCCATTCGTTGATTTTGGGATGTTGCTTGATGGAAACAGGAGTGGTAAACTTCACCTAGAAAAGTAAAAACATAATAATAGCACTGTTAATCCCCGCATAAGTGGCCATGAAGGACCTGTTCCAGGTAGATTGTTTAAAATTATACTCAAACGGGGGCTGCTTCTTACCTAATTACCTAATTTCTACCAAATGCGGAACACTATTAAAGGTGTTAAATTTTCTAATGTAAAAAAGGAACGAAGAATAACTTTACATGAAATTAGAAGCATTAGCATTACCTCTTCGCCCTCTCTTGAAGTCAGACCGTGAACGACGTCGTTTTCCTCGTTCAGAATGATGGCCGCGACTCCAGCAAACATTTTCTTGAAATGCTTCTGCAACCGTGGAATATTTTTGCTATTTCCAATAATTTCCAGCAAATCTTCATCACCGACAAAGTAAAATCTAAAATTCCAGAGCAATTCAAAACACTATTGGATATATTGAAAAATGGAAAATCAACAGTATAAGAACAACTATAACTAAACTGAAATAATTACTAATTTCAATTAACTTGAATGGAAAATTTTTAAATAATAAGTAAATGGTCAACCTGGGAAAGGAGGATCGTTCACGTTCCAAGTATTCACCCAACGCCTTCTGAATCTTCTGAAGCAGATCTGCCAAGCGCTCCAGGAGCTTCTGAACGCCAGGAATATTCAGGACATCCATCACACGAGGAGCTGATGACACCTTCTTCATAAGACCCAAAAATTCAGTACTTATGCTGAAAAAATTGTAAAGAAAACATAAGTATAAAAACTAAAATAGCAAATAAATCACCATCGTGCCAGTAAAACAACAAAATCAAGCAAATAGAAAAAGACAAAGACTAACTCCAATAACTCTTCACAACTAAAATAGCAATCATTCGCTTGTAACTCCACAACATAAATATTTTGAAGCACACGTACGAACCTTGAAAATTTAGACGTTTCTACTGGCAACAAGGTTTTGATGTCAGCAGAGCCAGTGAATATTCCTTCTAGATAAACCCAACGACGTTGAACATCAATCCAGACATCAAACAGACCATTAATCCGGTTCAACTTATCCTCCCACGCTACCGCATCCTCTTCGAACTCCTAAAAACAGAAATTAACATTCAACTTCCAATAGTTACCACAAAACAATAGCAACAAAGCCATCATTATTTTATTTATTGTATGTATGTAAGTATGTATTTAATTACTGTAATATACCTTGAAATAAGGAGACAGCTTCATGGCAGCAACACTGTTCATATGCTCTTTCAACTTGTTGAATAGGTCATCCCAACCACGGATCAGTTTAGTCTTATTCTGGTAATTGATTAATTCCAGTTCATAATTGGTCCAAGCCTCACGGACCTAAAATAAAGAATACCACATTTTAATGAGTGACACCAGTAGCAAATGGCAGTCGATAGCAAGCATTCAGATACGAATACAACTTTACTGGCGGTGATCTAGTTCTTATTTCCAACAATTTCACAGTGGCGCAGTGGCAAAACTGCTTAAGGGGGGGATCCATTTTTGGTCAATTTTTCGACCTACTCCGATGTCGCTCATTTTCACATATAATGATCTTTGAGGGGGATATTTTAACGAGTTTTCAAATTAAACTCGTATCTCCTACGGTTGTTGAGTTATTTCACCTCAAAGTCTAGGTCCGCATGTGTTAAACATAGGAAACAGAAGAAGTGGTGATTTTAGTCTTGCGCCAAAAAAATCTCTCGACGAACAGTTGTAATCCTGCATAATTTTATATTTATAATGTAGCCATAATCATAAACTGCGGTACGCTGGAAGTAGAATTTTGATTTAGGCCCCTAAAATTTTTAATTATCGAAAACATTGGAAAATCGTCAAAATTCAACGTTTTTTGCAGCTGAAAAGTGGGGTCTTCGGAAAGAATTGCAATTTACTTAAATTCAGAGGCCTAAATAAAAATTCTAACTCGAGGGTTCCGCAGTACTTGAATTGGCGGTTCCACTGATACCAATGGTTCCATTGTATCTTTTTCCAGTTTCGAGATTTTTTTGGCGCAAAAATGGGCATTTTTAGCAAAATTTTTAAAATTTCGGTTTTTTTCGAAAACTTGGCTAAATTCCGACAACAGTATGGTCCTAAACTGCCTATTTTCTATTACAACTTGTGTATTCACGTCTTCGGATCTATTTGCAGCTGCAATTATGCTGATAGCTGCGTCCAGTACTTCTCAGCGTGCCAAACGGGACCCTCAAACTCCGAATTTCACAAAACAGCGACTTTTAAAATTTTTCAAAATATGGCATATTATACATCAATCGAAAGCTCTCATTGCAGGGATGAATTCTTCTCATAGAACTGAGGGCCGGAAATGCTTCTATTTTAAGTTAACCGCTGTTAAATGTTTCATTACATCAGGAGGAACAAGGGACTTGTTTCTCCGAGAAATTCTTTAGAGAAACTTCTGATCAAGCCCATCCGGCTGGAAACTGTACGAAAACGTTTTTCTTAATAGTTTTTAAAGGTGTATAACAAAAAAGCTAAAAACACAGTTGATTTGCGAAAATTTGCCTCAGTTGGCTGCAGCACCCTTGTGTTCGCTCATATTCAAATTGCACACAGTTGATGGCTCGTAACTTACGGAGAACTGAACAAAGCAACTCAAAATTTAAACTTGATATGCACGACATATGTGGCTAAATTATGTGTGAAAATGAGCGAAATCCGTCGCCTAAAAATGTTTCATGAATCATGATGGACCCCCCCCCCTTAAATTGGACTTAGGACACAGTTGAAAATATTTTCACAATGAACGCGCGCCCATACAGCTAACTAAAGTCTGACACAAAAATGTGTGTACAAAATCTGTAAGGCCTCCAGTGAACTAAATATACGTCGGAACCCCATAAAACCATATATTTTCGGAATCCTTGCAGTGAGACGAACATTTTTATAAAATTTAAATTTTTTTAAAAATTCAAAAATTTTAAAATATTGGTTTTTCGGGGAATTTTTTCGGACCGTTCAAGGTATGCAGCTCATTCATTCCGAAAAATTTTCCCATCCGAAGACGCATCGATTGACACAAGAACGGAAAAAATCGGTTCAGAAATAAGCATTTTATTCTAAAAACTCGTTTTTCTATTTTCTTTGATGTTTGCCGCTTTTTGCAGCTTTGACTGGTTGTTACTCACGACTCGCTCAACTGAAAATTTTTTCGATTAGATTTTCAGGACCGCCTAGGCGTCCGCTTTCACCTGATATATGTGGTATTTCAAATTTTGAAAGTAGATTTTTTTGAAAAATACCACTTTTTGACCCAAAATTTCGGCATAGCGATTTCAGCAAAAGTGAGTAAAAATAACATAATCATAAAGTTCAAGCTGAGCTGAATCCAACGATTTTAAAGTTTTGTTGCTACGACTTATATTGCGTCAGCAGTGAATTTTTAAATAATATCCCTTATTTCAGCTGGTTTTTGCTAGTTTACACCGATTCAGTCAAATCACGGCGGCAACATCAAAGGGAGCCAAAAACCAGCTGAAATAAGGGATATTGTTTAAAAATTCATTGCTGGCGCAATATAAGTCGTAGCAACAAAACTTTTATATCGTTGGATTCAGCTCAGCTTGAACTTTATGATTATGTTATTTTTACTCACTTTTGCTGAAATCGCTATGCCGAAATTTTTGGTCAAAAAGTGGTATTTTTCAAAAAACTCGACTTTCAAAATTTGAAATACCACATATATCAGGTGAAAGCGGACGCCTAGGCGGTCCTGAAAATCTAATCGAAAAAATTTTCCGTTGAGCGAGTCGTGAGTAACAACCAGTCAAAGCTGCAAAAAGCGGCAAACATCAAAGAAAATGGAAAAACGAGTTTTTAGAATAAAATGCTTATTTCTGAACCGATTTTTTCCGTTCTTGTGTCAATCGATGCGTCTTCGGATGGGAAAATTTTTCGGAATGAATGAGCTGAATACCTTGAACGGTCCGAAAAAATTCCCCGAAAAACCAATATTTTAAAATTTTTGAATTTTTAAAAAAATTTAAATTTTATAAAAATGTTCGTCTCGCTGCAAGAATTCCGAAAATATATGGTTTTATGGGGTTCCGACGTATATTTAATTCACTGGAGGCCTTACAGATTTTGTACACACATTTTTGTGTCAGACTTTAATCCATTGAGTAGTACAAAGTGAGCAGCTCGGGCAGGGTATCACTCGCCCTGGAGAATGAAATAATGCGACAATGATAGCCTACCTGTTTCAAAAATTCCTCAAGCGCCATTTCACCTTGGGCAACTAAAATTACGTCCTTGACCACACCTTCATATCTTTGAACATCCGCATCCCAAACCTTAAATGGAAGAAAACACTCTAGTATTCTGCCGTAACAGCAACACACACTCAGAAAGAAAAAAGTATATAACTGTTTACAGCAGAAATTTAAGTGTACTACTCACGCATTCAGTAACATTTTCAGTTTCAGAATTTGAAGAAAAAACTAAAATCATACCGCTCCAAGGGTTAAGTCGTTCAAATTCCAATTAACTTTCAGTTGTTTCATCAACTGCTTCCAGTGGCGTTCCTTCAGCGCTTCGGATTTCAGTTCAGTGACAAGCATATTCACCTGTACACCA
This sequence comes from Trissonchulus latispiculum, assembly GCA_030248195.1. Classification (NCBI taxonomy): domain Eukaryota; kingdom Metazoa; phylum Nematoda; class Enoplea; order Enoplida; family Ironidae; genus Trissonchulus; species Trissonchulus latispiculum. The sequence goes on along the minus strand of JASAND010019841.1, from coordinate 4,483 downwards.
ATGAAAACAAAATAAAAACAGTAAAACACGAAGATTTGGCTTCAAGAATTCTTGTTTACCGTGCATACGCTTTTTCAATACTGTGGAAACATGACGCAATGGTATTACTACTTCGCTAAGTACGGAGTCCACGACAACTGATTTAGCAGTCTTTAAATCCATAAAACAACTGTTTTATTTTCTACTTTCAAAAGCTTAATGCTAAACATTAAATTGTTAGGAACTTGTGTCAAATTTCTACATAGATTACAAGGACGAGACTTTACAGCACCTCATGTCGGTAAAAACCACTACAAAAAAAGGTCGGTCTCCATGATGATGCAGCGCTACCTTTGCATATCCTTGTAAAGTTTTCTTCACATAGTCATACGAATCGTAATTGCGATAGTTTGCGGGAAGGTCCTTTAGACGTCCCAGGAGAGCATCAATTTGTTGACGAAGCTAAAACAGTACAACAGTACTGATGGTGTTGGGGCAACTTAAAAATCACACATCATTCGGGTGGACATCTTCTAATGACCTATTCCGGGCTTCCCTTTATGGTCTTTCTTTCAACGACGTGTGCTGTGATAGGAGTTGAAGGCTCCCCCTATGTAACGCTTCCATTGCCGCCAAGAAAGAAGAGGCTGAAGCGCAGACACAATCAGAAGTCAGAACGCTTCTTGAACATGCACAAGCAAAATTTTAAACAGTAGTTAAGATTTTTAAATCTATTTAGTAGTTTAGATTTTTGAAGTTAGATTTAAATTCAAATCTCGTTTAGATTTGTAAAGCTACCGTAATGTACGTACTCTTTTCTTGAAATGATTTCCACATAAAATCAAAACAAAAATTAACCTTGCGAGGCTGAACACTGAGCCAAGGCTTATCCTTCATTTCATCAATTTCTTCCCAGACATTGGAGAGTGATGACCAGACTCCCTTCAGATCGGTCAGTTCTTCCATCGCAACCTTAAAGACGCAAGGTGTTAAAGCCTAAGTTTCTACCGTTCTACCTTGGTCCCGTCTCTAGACAAGTTGTAACTCTGTAGAAAGATACATCATCTTTAATGTCGAAGGCAAAATGTAAGAAAATATGGAAAGATAACTTTAGCGAAAGGGATGGGTCTGCTATCAAAAGCATTCTATGAATGGCGCTGGGTTGCGGGGAGGTTTTCTGCTAAATCATTTGGTTTCACCATCCAAGCCAAAAATATACCTTCAATTTCAATTGATGTTCAATTAGAGATAACCTAAGTAACTACGTATGCTGAGAATTTTTCAACTCAACAGAATGTGGTTCAATAATCAATGTACAAACAAAGCAAACGAAATGACACTAATTTTTGTAGTCGCAAGGGAGGACTGTGTACATGTAAAATCAGCAAAAGTTTGCGAGGAGACGGCATTATGTTAACTGACAACGTACATGCAAACGGGACAATACAGTAGGCAAAGCGACGAAAAGTTTATACGAAACATGACAACGGGGCACGAGAGCTAGCTTACCGTAAAATAGCTCAACTATAAATATGAAAAGGAATTACTACTGCTTCAAAGGCAAATACGTACAATCTAACTTGCAAAACCGTGCAAAATCGCTCAGTATGGGACAAATATTAAATGCTTGATCATATTAATTTTCTCATCAGATAAAAGATTTCTAAAGACAAAAACGGAGAATAATAATCGACAAATTTTTGTTTTCAGAACTCTGCACAGGAAGTTTTGACTGTAACAGAGAACAGAATTACTTCAATATTTCTAGAAGGTAAGCGAATTCCACAAAAGTTGGCAAAATTCTCAAACATCTGTCTTCAAAATATCCCTGATAAAGAATTTACGCGACCAGCTGTGATGAAAACTCAAGCAAGTGTTACTAACCTGAAGTCTCTCGCCACTAGCACTAACATGACCCGGTTCTGACAGTTCCAAAGCTTCCTTAGCCTTGACAATATTATCACGGTCCTCCTTCAGACGACTAAATTTAGTCTCAAACATGCTGAGAGCCTGGGATGCATTTTCAGGACGCAGATTGCCCTAAACACTCATGAAAAACTGTCATTAACAGGAATTTCATCTTTACCTCTTGGTGTCAGTCAGTCTGGAGACAATGTATTGCATGAGAAAATGCCCAATGTAATGAAAATAAACTGTAAGCATAAAAGAAATACGTATAACATACTCGGACAGGTTTCATCTTTTCCCACTCGGTGAGTAAATCTGAAGTCTTCGTTTCAACAACTTTATCTTCCTGGACAATTTTATTCTGGAGACTGCTGACCTAAAAAATCGCAAAACAAACAATGTGCAAATCTATTAACAGTTAGCCAACAAGGATAATGACAATTGTAAGCAAATTAAGCAATAAATGCAGAAAACAGCAGACCTGAGTCTGAATTGATCCATCTTTACGTTTCAGAATTTCATTAAAAGCACTCCACTCGCCATCCAAATTGTCGCTATAGAGCCAGCTGTCAGGAAATTGGAATCTTTGACGCTCCAAAATTCGCTGACCTTCTTTATACATCTAAATAAGATAGGAGCAATAAGTACGATCACAGCCAGCACAACAATATCCAATTGAGGTGTCAGTCAAATAAATTATGAAAAACTACACTAAAACTAAACGCTAAATAATCGAGTAATAATCCAAAATTTCATACATACATATTCCTTAACAGTGAGTTCAAAAATTAATAAGATTACTTCAACTTGATCTTCCCAGTTTTTCATTTGTCTTTTTAAGCCTTGGACGTAGGTAATCAAGCCGACAGCTTCTGATGTCGTGGCCGCATCAACCGTTTGAGTTTCTAATTCTGATCGGCTCTGAAAGAAAGGATCCAATGCTATTAAGTAAATACTGCGAGTAGTGATGGGCACTATAATCCGGATATCGGGTTAATTTTTATATCCGAATAATATCCAATTTGAGACAAATATCCGGATATCCGTTTACATTGCAGAAGAAGTAATAAAAAGTTAGCATGACAAAAATTTCTAAACTTTAAATTATTTTTCAATTTCTTGGAAAATATTTCTGAATTCACGGTTGTCGTTTGGCTGTAAAGTTTGCAGTGCACCAAAAAATATCAGAAAAATTGAAATGTCAACTGCGAAATCTAAATTTTTTGAACTTAAGTTAATATGTAAAATAAGAATTTTAGGTAAAAAATAGGAAATAGGAATATTTGAAAAATTTAAAAAAATAAGAAAAATAGGAGTAGTAGGCACCGTCCTTGCAAAGCATATTACGGCATTCAGAAAAGACCAACCTTAGCAATATTAGAGTAGAAATCGGTCATTTCCTGTCCAAGATGTGATCCAAATTTAGCCAGAACATCCTTATGCCAGGAATCGTACTTGAGTGACACCTTCGACTGCACCTTAGCATAGTCCACCACTATCGGCCCAAATTCCTTTCGAGTCTCCGATGTGTCAAAGGTAGCTCTGGATTTCCTTAAATAAAACATCGCCAAAACTTATGTATCGCAGTGGTCTGCTTTACAGGGTATAAATGTGTGGATCAACTTGTAAATCTACATTGTTAAGTCCAAGCTTTGCCTCCTCTGTTCTTCTACTTGCATATCTTAACTCGAGCACACAACAACAACAAATTGTTTTAACCACCCTTCTCCTTCCGCCCCCCCCTGAAAAAATTTCGAATTTTCACAAACTATTCGACATACTTATATCTTTCTAGTTACGAATATGTTCACATGAGCGTACTTTATTTCAACAAGAGTCTTCATCCACTTGCTCAGATCTGTTCCCAAACGATCATATAGCATGTCTGGTTGCAAATCCCACAGAGCTTGATACCGAAGCCATTCCTAAAAGCCAAACAGCATTCTTAAAATGCCAATAACCGCTTAAAAGATATTTCCAAAAAACAATAAAAAGCAAACTGGAAAACACATCGCATAGCGAAATAATCAACTACCTAAGCTAACCAACGTACCGATACATAGTCCCGGACTTGATTGATTAGATTTTCAACAGCTCCGTAGGCCTCTTCCAAAGAGCCCTGTCCATCTGGCAATTTGCCCAGCAGATTTCTGTAAGTTGTCTGATCCGAGGAAACTCTTTCCAAACCAACCTACAATATTAAGTTTTTTGTAAACTAATTATGAAAAAATGCCCAGCAATTAACAGAGGGACCAATAAAGGAGGAACACATTTTTACTGAACATGACTATTCAAGTAGGCGTGATGATAATTTTTAAGACAAATACAGCCAAAGATTGTTAGCTACAGTAAATATACAAATGTCTCCTACAAACCTGATATCTGGTTGAAGTTATACGAGAATGTGTGGTCACGATGGCTTCCCAGGCAAAAAGCTGATTCAATAGGTTCTGACGAGCCTCCTCAATGCTGGGACTCAAATACATGACCTGCTGAGTCAGTCTCATTTCGTGTATAACTGTCTGCAAAAAAACAAGAAACTCAATGCAAAGGTTCAAAAACTAATAAAAGAAAGAACAAATCAATTCATCACTAC
>JASAND010019839.1:0-17693 GCA_030248195.1 Trissonchulus latispiculum | reverse complement strand
CAAATAAAAGTAACTCCTTTACCTCGTTTAACTCCATTCAAACGAGAGTTATAAATTTAACTCAGTTAACTCCGGTTAACTCTACCCTAAAAATCACAAACATAGTGGTATTGTTGGTTCTGTCTTAATCGAAATCATGCGCCCTACCTCTGCAAAACTGCACAGCGAAAGGCCAGTGCTATGTTTTATTAGCGGGCCTTCAACTTGGGAGAAATTTGATAATTGATAAACTATGTAGGGCCTTTTCGCGAAAGAATTAAATAGAAGTTGAACGAGCTAGATATAACTCGATCCTTTTCATGAAAGATTTAAAAGAGGCGGAGATTTTCCGCGATAGATTGTGAACCGTTTTTGAAGATTAGCCTGGATTTTTTATTTGACCTACACACTGGCAGAAGGCTGACCTTTAAGAAATATATAATTTCAGACCTTCGTGTCTTGAATATTACCAGAGCCTATATTGAAGATATGTTGAATATTTCTGGTCCAAGCCACATGAAACGGTCAGAGGTAAAGTCGATCTTTAGCGGGGTTAAACGAGTTGAAAGGGTAAATTTTTAACTCTGCTCTACTCAATTCTACTCTTTCGCGAAAAGGACCATTATCTTCACATCTAACCATTGTCACAAGTTTGGGAAAATCTAATCTTAAATAATAACCTAAACACTAGAACTTTTTCCTTTTTGATTAGTTTGGCTGTAAAAGTATGAATAGTTAGCTTATTCCTATTAAGTTGTCACTACTGTTCCCAACAAGTTTACCCCCAAAACTTTAACTGAGATGTTTGCAAAAGGTCACCGCCTGTAAAAAAGTAAGTTGCAGAAAAGATAGACTTCTGCCGTCTAAAACCCTAACAAGTTTTGGCAGACATTTTTCAAACTTTAATTGATCTTTACATAGTTTCTCTCTCAAGAGGTTTCAGTTGTTTATCGGCATTTTAAAGACATTTCACCACTGTTTCATAGAAAAACCTTGTGAGTATAGACGATTTTCTGTTTCCATTAACTCGAATTTCAATTCACAAATGTGACGTACCCACTGCGATTTTCAGCTTTTTTTCCGACTTATAAGCTTCCCTCCTATGTTCTACACATTTCCCAGTGTTTTATGTTTGCCTTAACTGCTAGCCAAACTAGTGGATTTTCATCATGATATTATCTACAAGATCAATGTTACCGACATTATAACAGGTAAGTATATAATAGTTCATTCAGATTCCAACAGTATATAACATTGTAAAGTAGATGCGTACTAGCGATTGGAACTCGACCCAGACCGACACAAATTCGAATGATTTCTATTTTTCAAATTTTTAAATTTTAACTTTAAAATTTAAAATTCTGAGAAATTCGGTTGGAGATTGAGCGAAGTTCTTAGGGTAGATGGGATCAAGTTTTGGATTGAATTTGGGCTTTGAAAGGCCCTCGCTTCCATGGGTCGTATGGCCTAATTTGTGATCTTGTTTTGGGTGATCAGATTTAAATTAATTAATTAGTATGACCTTTTTTGCTTCAGCAAGTTCACGCAATTACAATTCCGATATCTTGTTGTGGTTTGGACAAGTTAAAGTCTTTAAACGCAACGCTCATACCTAGTTAACGCCAAAAGCAAAGCTCTATGTAAACAGAAATCTGTTGCCAACTGTACAGCTGTGACATACAGTATCATTGTGCACTGTGATCGAATATACAGATCGTCTTGTTATGCTCGACTGACCTGACTGTGGGACTTATCGGGAGCTTACAATTTGTTGCAACCGAAAAGGGACTGCGCTTCAATGCATACTCTGCAAAAAGATATCATTTTTGTCCAGACAGATTCAGGTTATAGTCTAGGCTAGCCACAAGTCAGCGGAAACTTTCAGTCAACTAAAGGATACGCACCACTACGATTTGTTGCCTAGAGTACTAAGACTGAGTTAGAGAGAGAGGGGGGCGTAAATAAGTAATACCTTTATACCCCTTCAGGAAAATGGTGTAAATGAGAATGACTTATCTCTCAGTTTCTTAATCTTAGAGCTAATCTGTTGTTAAAGGAAGACCTTCCTTAAGGCTTATACCTATAATTATCTTCAGCCTAGACTATGGGATTTATGAATATCGCCACTGTTGATTTTATGCAAATTCGCCTTTTTTGCATCTAAAATATATACTTATATATGAGGACAACGTCACTGGGTTGTAGGAAGAGTAAGCCGCTATTTCCTATTCCATTACATTTCCCATAAAATTGTGGAAAGTATACTGAATGAATCGATCCTCATTCGACATTTTTGGATCTGTCGTGCTGCTGTAACGTGTCCTTATTTCCTTCGTCAACTGTCTTGTATCCATAGTGTAGGACAGATAGAGTCAAAACAGCCACAAGTCCACGGATCCGTGCGGATATCACAATTTGAAGAATGAAAATCAAAACATGGACACCCACAGTCAAACCAACCATATTTCACTGGTTAAGTTATAAGGTTGGTATGACTCTGGGTGTCCATGTTTTGATTTTCATTCTTCAAATTGTACCTCCCTATAGTGTTTAGGGAGAAAATCAACCGAACGACGCAAACGAAAGGGGAAAAACGCAGAGTCAGACGCGTCTCAAAAAAACACGTCGAAGATCTCGCGCAACAATCAGCCGAGCAGACAGTCGACAACGAATCACAGGAAGAACGGAATAAAGAGCCAGAAATCACGAACAGGGTAAAAACGGCTAAAGGAATAGGGCTTTCTTTGATACAGTCTTCAGCTGCTGCAGGGCATCTCAAAATTGTAAGCGATACGAAAAACTAAAAAACGCTGGCGAACGAAAAATACGCTAAAAGCGCATAAAACGCAAACGGTATCGAGAAAAATTTTGAGTACATCCCTTAATGGGTTGCAGCAGGGCTGGCTAAGCTTCAGCATCTCTTCAGCTTAATTTTACCGTCTCGAAAATGTTGAAATGTTGCCGTCTTTTTGCAGTTTTAGGGTAGCCAGCGGCGGAGTTATGGGAAATTCGTTTGCCTGCGGCTGTCGGGCGGATGCGGGTAAAACTGGATTCAGTGATTCGCCCTACTCAAAGTCCCTCAGCAAAAATCTTGTGCGGTAAGAGGATTTGTTGATATCAATAAAAAATAACGCACTTCATGGAAACTAAGGTATCCAACACTGTCTCTTATTTATAAACCAAAGTCAAATTTTAAATTTAACATTCTGGTTTTCATCAAAACCGTGATGCGTAGCGCCAACAGTCATAATAAAAAATTAGTTCTCACTTTTTTCTTATTCTTTTTTCTATTCAAATTCCCAAATTCTGTTTTAGAAATTTGCTCCGACAAAATCCTCTCAACCTCGTAGCATATATACTTGATTTTAATCGGTTAATCACCGTAAATCCTTAAATTAATCCTGATCTGCGTAATCTTCTTAGTATAATCCTACAGCTGTTGCTAAGTATCATCTACTTCGAAAATGCTCTGAATTTCTTTTCTTCTTTTTTCTGTTTCGTAATTAAGTAATTAAATCATAGTTAAATAATTAATTAGCATACTTTCTGAATCTGATTATCAGATCCTGCTTTCGACCGTAACCTGTCGGCCCTAGGAATGAAGTCGTCGATTTCTCGGTCCCCGTTTCTTTACTTCTAATTAGGGTTAATCAATTAACAAACATTAACGCTTCAAAGGGTTCGCGTTTGCTGGTTCGGTCTCGCGGTGGGGGTTTGTACATAGTTTTAACCTATTACAAATCAAACTTTCACATTGGGCTTACAAGAAAAGTAATGCTTGCTATTCTTAGAAAACTTGTAAACCATCAATTGTGAGTGTTTTGTGGCATCACGTCTTCAAAAGAGTCCCGAACCTTTAAAGTACATATATACCAATTTATTTTGCTGTTTCAAAATGACGTTCCGCCGGGGAGTTGAGTTAAAAACGCCTGTCCCGCTTTGGACGAGAGGATAATTTTTGGCTATTAGGCTTTTCTATTCTTCAAAGGGGCCTCGGCTGGTACCTTAGGCCTTAAGTAGTTTCGAAGGTTCGACATAATCTTAGGAGCACAGATTAGAATTATGCCACAAAAGAAGTCTAGGTTTCTGAATTATTGATGCTCCAACTGAACTATGGGTATCACATAGGAAGAGGATGGGGCAAAAAAGGTGTATTCCTTGAGAAAATGTTCTGTGTTGCTCGTAATCATTAAGCCGTCTAAGCATAAACCTAACGGCAGAGTGTTTGATTACTTTACATTAGAGTTCCTTCGTTTTTTCGTGTACAAGCTTCCAATTATGATAAAAATATCTGCTACAATGCATGTTGTCTACGGTGGTGTTGTATGAGTTTTGCTGTACTCTAATTTTGGAAAGGCACAATCTAGTAGAAATTAACTTGAATCTGAAATTGAAATTAACGTTTTGTTCTCCTTTTTTCTAAGGGTTTCCTATTATTAAAAACAATACTTGGTCGTAGTATCAAAAGGCATCAACTTTTGTATGTACTGAACTGTATGTACTGATAACTTTAAGCAAAAAACCATAGTCCTCAAATACTAACACATATTTTCTCGACTGTAGAATTTGCAACCAAAACATTTTAGTGTATTCAATAAATGCAATTTGACTTTTTCCGTCGAACGGATAAACGTTCAAACTATTTTCCGTTCTGTGTAAAAGTGTTTGGCTTTAAGGCTGACCACTGGAGACCTCGGGAAACGGGAGATAGAATGCATTCATTTCAGAGCATCAAATATTGAGATTGGCCTGAGATTTGAAACTTGGGAACTTTCAGGTCTTTTATCATAGAGCCTCCATTTGTCAATCATTTTAAGCTCAATTGCGAAATATTATGTCCTGCTTTAGGCCGGCTTATATTTCATGCTCTGTTAGACTTTCAAAACTTTTCTGTGCACTGAAACTTCTACTATTGGTCTTCCTGTAACCTCACTCGAACTGAACTCGTTGTAATGGGTTGTTTGTTGGTGAAGATAGATGTTATAAATTCTAAAATTTAATATATTTTAAAGTGCGACCAGAAATGTGTGTAGAAAACTTTTGATCTAGCCATGTTTGCCTGTTCAGCCATTTTCAGTAATAATTTAATTTTATTTCAAAATGTTTCTAGACCAGCGCTCTGCCGATTGAGCCGCCGAAAACTGTTAGGACAAAACTTCTCAGAAAGGCTCGAGATAAACGCTCAGCCGATTTAGTTTAGTTCTCCTTTGCAGATGATTTTTCAGAATATGTGATCCTAATTTCTGTAGATGTTTTTTGCTAGCCCTAGCACAAAGCTGTCTCACAACTTTGTTACATAGGTCCATTCAAACAAAGTTTGACGTATAAGTAGTATAGATCCTCCCTACCCACCTAAACTTCAGCTTCAATCAGTGGTCCACGCTAATGCTAATCAATCACCAATCAGTTATCATAAGTAGTCTCAACAGCTGACGCTGCTACTTCTTGTTTCAGTCACGTGACCTAAAACAACACCTCACCCCGGACCGTGTGTTTATTAGCAGACAAATTATTGACTGACGACACCACTTTAAGCAGCTGTATTAATCAACAGCTGTTTTTCAATATCAAGGTTTTCTTCGCCTTGGTGTATGATTGCCCTATTTTAAATCATTATCTGTTGTCGCATTCCTGGTATCGTCTAATTATGTCATTGGATGGAAAAGCAACTTACGAAAACAACTGTTATTTCTACTAGTAATTTTCAACCAGCTTGTCTACTTCATTTAAACAAAGCTGGACCCCGCCAATGCGAAGCTAGTGTTGAAAACAAACCTAAAACCTCAAGTCTCAATTAGAATTTGACCAAATCTATCAAAATGAGCATGCGTATTAGCAAATCAGCTGCCCGCAGCTGTAAAAAACAATTTTCTTCTCGCATAGTTTTTGTTGATATATAGTTATTCTATCGACTCTTTGAATTAGGAAATTTCAATTGTGCAGTGCTATTGACGATGCCGTTTGTGTGCTTTGCTAATATACTGTGTGTCGTCAACAACTATTTTACACCATTTGCCGCCGTTCTAATTCAGTTGGGTAAACGTGCTAAATGATACTATCCTTATACTTACAGAAATCTAAACACTGGCAAATTTAATTATTAAACTTATTTAATTATTTAACTGTTTCATCTGTTTTCACATATCTTTCCACAACAACCGTTTTGCTTCCTCCCTCTCATTAAGACCTAAAGACAATTGTACGTGTTCTGCTACACACTCCAACTATATAATTATATAAAACTACACTAGAGCTGAAACATCAGAGCATCAGGTTTCATAACTGACAGAGTAAGACTTGTTCAGCACCTTGCGTGCTTTAACGACAGCACCCCGGGAAGGTTCCTGTCACCGCTGCCATTGTTTTTTCTTTTTTATTTTTAAAAACGCTAAAGTTACGACAAACAGCACTTACATTGCTAAGCTAATAGATACCATTACAGATACAGGTTTACATTTAAATACAGTCTTCAAAGCAATAACAAAGAATATGCGTTAATGACACAACGTCCCTATACATAAGGTCAACCATAAGGTTAGCCTTACTTACATGTAATTAGTGTAAGTACTTACACAAGAACGTAAGTATTAATCATGTCTTGAAAGTCTACGCATCCTGCAGAGTCAATTTAACCTTCTACACAAAATGGTAACATGACAAATACCTATGATGAAAGATTTTCAAATTCGCCATCATCTTCCACCGGCTCGTCGCTATTGGTGAGAACGTATTCGTCTATACTTCTGTTCTTCTCAATAGCGATTTTATACGCATCTAATGGTTCCATACCCTTATCGTCTACTAGTTCGTTCTTTTTATCAATTATCTCCTTTATGATGGGATCATTACCGAAAGCAATGAGCTCAGCAAATTTATTCAACACCAGGCCGTTAATAGATCTTCTAATGCGTGGGCTAAGATTATCAAAGGCTTCTCTGTCTGTTTCTTTAGTTGAGTAACCATGTTCTTCGTATTCCTTTGATATCCGAGTTAAGGGGGGTCGCTTTTTGGCCTGATCTTTCATATCTTGCCAAATTTGCTGACATTTTCTCTGCTATTGTAGCCCCATGGGTACCCAAAACAAGACAGGTGCGTTTTGCGTAATCTTCTCCGTCAGTTTCTGAAGCATTGTGGGCCAAAGTCAGGTTAGGCGGAGAAAAATTTGTGGCCAAACTTTTTCGGCAATGACGGTATACTTTCCCCCCACTCCCCCACTCTGAGCCCCCCCAACAACCAAATTTCTCCACCTAACCCAACTCCCCCCTCCTATTCAATATTATAACCTTTTTTATTTTCACTCTCTTACTACCCCCCACTTTTTCCCTATCCCCCCCTCCCCCCCTCTATTTCTTTACCCCTACCTCTTTAATTTTTCCAATACATATTCTCTTCTTACTTCTCCATCCCTTTTATAAAAATTTTGTTTTTCCCTTATTTTCTCATACATATCTACCCTTTTTTACCATACTTTCTTTTACCTTTTTACCCCTTCTTCCCTTTTCTCCTTTCCTCCCCCTGACCAGATTCGATTAATTAAGCTAATATCCTGCGAACTACATACCTATCCTTTTTCTCTTACCCCCTTTTAATTTTTATTTTTTTTCTTTTTCTCAAACTTCCAATATTCCTTTTTCTATAAATTCCCCTATCCTTTTCTTTTTCTACTCTCCATTTCTCAATTCAATTTCTTCTCCCATTTCCATTTTCTATACTACTTTTCCCACCAAACAATCCCTCCCCACTCCTCAACCCCAATTTTCCTACTTTTAATCATTTCAAATTTTTTCCATATTCATCTTCATTCCTTCGCAGTTTTTTCTATTTTTCCAATTTTCTATTTCTACTCTTTAATTACTTATACTTTAAACATTATACTCTTTTCACTCCCAAATCAATTAACTTTCAACCCCAACCTCCAATCCCCCTTAATCTTTCTATTTCCATTTTAACTTAATTTCTCAATTTTTTTCAACAATTTTTATATCATTTTAAACTTAATTCTTTTAAACTATACTATACTTCTCATTTCAACTCTTCCTTACCATTTTTCCACTTCCAACAATTTTTAACTTTTCTCAATTCTACACCCATTCCTTCAAAACTCTTCCCACTATTTTTTCTAATTTTTAACTACTCATTTTAAACTAAATTTTTCCATTTTCCTCAAATTTTCAATTTACCTATTTCTCTCAATACACCAAACCATAAAAATACCCTCGCTTAATTTCTCAAAATCTTTAACCTTTTTTAACTTTCTTTTTCTTTCACTCTATTAATTTTTCAAATTTCACATTTTCCTCTTACACTCCCGCTCTCCTTGACCTTCCCTACTACAATATCAATCTTCCCCCACCTTTAACTTCAATCTTCAATATTATTTTTCAAAATCCTTTTGACCTCAAAATAATCTCTTAAACCTTAACCCAAAATATTTCAACAATTTATCTTTTTCATCTATATTCATCTTTGTTCCTCATTTCGTAACTATTTCTCCAAACTCAAATTTTCAACCCATATTCTAAACTTTATCTAATATTATTTACATTTACATTTCAACACTCCCTTTTAACCCAAAACACACCCACCACACCTAAACTACCATTTTAATCTACCAATTATTCATTTACAATTTTTAAATATCCCAATATTTTACCCTTATCTTTATTCTTATCTAAAACTTTATCGCTTAATTAATTAAATCTTCCCTTAGCTTTGTCTTTCCCCCCTAATATCCCCCAGTAAAACTGCTCCTGTCCGTGTGGAGAACCCCCCTTCTTATTTTCTCCCCCAAAAGTTTATTAAATAATATTTTACCACTTACAAATTTCTATCCTTCTCGTGTTCTCCTATTTTATTCCTATTGAAATTATTAAAGGGGCCTTTATATCTCTCTTCCTCTCCCCTTCCTATTATATTTCTCTAAAAATATCCTCCCCTCTTTCTCCCTTCTCCCTCCTCTTTCTCCCTGTCCAAATGGCGGCGTGTAACAGAAAATTGTCACATTTTGCTCAAAGTATGAAGCGAAAAAGTTCCATTGCACAACGCAGACCACCGCTTCAACTCGGATATCAAAGGAGATACGAGGAAGATGGTTACTCCAACAAAAGTAGGCGGAAAGAATTTAAGCCTTTGTTATGGTGACCCACGCATTAGAAGATCATTAACTGTACCAGTGTTGAATAAATTTGCTGAGCTACTGCTTTCGGTTAATGATAGCACTGCAAAAAGGAGATAATTGATAACACAGAAACGGACGTAGTAGACGATAAGGGAGCATGGAACCATTAGATGCTGTTAGATAAAAAGTCGCTATTGAAAAGAGACAAGTATAGACGAATACGTGACTCAACCAATAGCGACGAGTATGGAGGATGATAACCCCCCCCCCCCCCCCCCCCGAATTTGAAAATCTTTCATCATAGGTATTTGTCATGTTACCATTTTGTGTAGAAGGTTAAATTGACTCTAGATGCGTAGACTTTCATGACATGATTAATACTTACGTTCTTGTGTAAGTACTTACACTAATTACATGTAAGTAGAACTATCCTATATGGTTGACCTTATGTATAGGGACATTGTGATGATTATTAACGCATATTCTTTGTTCATTGCTTTTGAAGACTGTATTTAAATGTAAACCTGTATCTGTATATGGTACATCTGTTAGCTTATGTGCATAAGTGCTGTTTGTCGTAACTTTAGCGTTTCACAAAAAGAAAAAAAACAATGTGCGTAGCGGTGCAAGAACCTTCGAGATGTTCATCGTGAAAACACCAGAGTTGAACAGATCTTCTTCTGTCAGTTATGAAACCTGATGCTCTGATGTTTCAGCTCTAGTGTAGTTTTATATAATTATATAGTTGGAGTGTGTAGAGAGCACGTACAATTGTCTTTAGGGTCTTAATGAGAGGAGGAAGTAAAACGGTTGTTGTGGAAAGATATGTGAAAACAGATGGAAACAGTTAAATAATTAAATAAGTTTAATAATTAAATTTGCCAGTGTTTAGATTTCTGTAAGTATAAGGATAATAACACTTAGCACGTTTACCCAACTGAATTCAGAACTGGCGGCAAATGGTGTAAAATAGTTGTTGACGATACACAGTATATTAGCAAAGCACACAAACGGCATCGTCAATAGCACTGCACAATTGAAATTTCCTAATTCAAAGAGTCGATAGAATAACTATATATCAACAAAAACTATGCGAGAAGAAAATTGTTTTTTACAGCTGCGGGCAGCTGATTTGCTAATACGCATGCTCATTTTGATAGATTTGGTCAAATTCTAATTGAGACTTGAGGTTTTAGGTTTGTTTTCAACACTAGCTTCGCATTGGGGGTCCAGCTTTGTTTAAATGAAGTAGACAAGTTGGTTGAAAATTACTAGTAGAAATAACAGTTGTTTTCGTAAGTTGCTTTTCCATCCAATGACATAATTAGACGATACCAGGAATGCGACAACAGATAATGATTTAAAATAGGGCAATCATACACCAAGGCGAAGAAAACCTTGATATTGAAAAACAGCTGTTGATTAATACAGCTGCTTAAAGTGGTGTCGTCAGTCAATAATTTGTCTGCTAATAAACACACGGTCCGGGGGTGAGGTGTTGTTTTAGGTCACGTGACTGAAACAAGAAGTAGCAGCGTCAGCTGTTGAGACTACTTATGATAACTGATTGGTGATTGATTAGCATTAGCGTGGACCACTGATTGAAGCTGAAGTTTAGGTGGGTAGGGGGATCTATACTACTTATACGTCAAACTTTTTTGAATGGACCTATGTAACAAAGTTGTGAGTCAGCTTTGTGCTAGGGCTAGCAAAAAACATCTACAGAAATTGCGATCACATATTCTGAAAAATCATCTGCAAAGGAGAACTAAACTGAATCGGCTGAGCGTTTATCTCGGGCCTTTCTGAGAAGTTTTGTCCTAACAGTTTTCGGCGGCTCAATCGGCAGAGCGTTGGTCTAGAAACATTTTGAAATCAAATTAAATTATTACTGAAAATGGCTGAACAGGCAAACATGGCTAGATCAAAAGTTTTCTACACACATTTTTGGTCGGACTTTGAAATGTATTCAAATTTTAGAATTTATAACAACTATCTTCATCAACAAACAACCCATTACAACGAGTTCAACATTGAGGTTACAGGAGGACCAATAGTAGAAGTTTCAGTGCACAGAAAAGTTTTGAAAGTCTAACAGAGCATGAAATATAAGCCGGCCTGAGCAGGACATAATATTTCGCAATTGAGCTTAAAATGATTGACAAATGGAGGCTCTATGATAAAAGACCTGAAAGTTCCCAAGTTTCAAATCTCAGGCCAATCTCAATATTTGATGCTCTGAAATGGAAGCATTCTATCTCCCCTTTCCCGAGGTCTCCAGTGGTCAGTCTAAAGCCAAACACTTTTACACAGAACGGAAAATAGTTTGAACGTTTGTCCGTTCGACGGAAAAGAGCCAAATTGCATTTATTGAATACATTAAAATGTTTTGATTGCAAATTCTACAGTCGAGAAAATATGTGTTAGTATTTGAGGACTATGGTTTTTTGTTTAAAGTTATCAGTACATACAGTTCAGTACATACAAAAGTTGATGCCTTTTGATACTGCGACCAAGTATTGTTTTTAATAATAGGAAACCCTTAGAAAAAAGGAGAACAAAACGTTCATTTCAATTTCAGATTCAAGTTAATTTCTACTAGATTGTGCCTTTCCAAAATTAGAGTACAGCAAAACTCATACAACACCACCGTAGATAACATGCATTGTAGCAGATATTTTTATCATAATTGGAAGCTTGTACACGAAAAAACGAAGGAACTCTAATGTAAAGTAATCAAACACTCTGCCGTTAGGTTTATGCTTAGACGGCTTAATGATTACGAGCAACACAGAACATTTTCTCAAGGAATACACCTTTTTTGCCCCATCCTCTTCCTATGTGATACCCATAGTTCAGTTGGAGCATCAATAATTCAGAAACCTAGACTTCTTCTGTGGCATAATTCTAATCTGTGCTCCTAAGATTATGTCGAACCTTCGAAACTACTTAAGGCATAAGGTACCAGCCGAGGCCCCTTTGAAGAATAGAAAAGCCTAATAGCCAAAAATTATCCTCTCATCCAGCGCGGGACTGACGTTTTTAACTCAACTCCCCGGCGGAACGTCATTTTTAAACAGAAAAATAAATTGGTATATACAATATATATATATATATATACATATATACTTTGAAGGATCGGCTCTCCTTTGAAGAGCCAGAAGCGACAAAGCACTCACAGTTGATGGTTTACAAGTTTTCTAAGAACAAAAAGCATTACTTTTCTTGTAAGCCTAATGTGAAAGTTTGATTTGTAATAGGTTAAAACTACAGACTCCCACCGCGAGACCGAACCTGCAACGCGAACCCTTTTGAAGAGTTAATGTTTGTTAATTGATTAACCTAATTAGGAATAAAGAAACGGGGACCGAGAAATTGAAGACTTCATTCCTAGGGCCGACAGGTTACGGTCGAAAGCAGGATCTGATAATCAGATTCAGAAAGTATGCTAATTAATTATTTAACTAGGATTTAATTACTTAATTACGAAACAGAAAAAAGAAGAAAAGAAATTCAGAGCATTTTCGAAGTAGATGATACTTAGCAACAGCTGTAGGATTATACTAAGAAGATTACGCAGATCAGGATTAAGATAAGGATTTACGGTGATTAACCGATTAAAATCAAGTATATATGCTACGAGGTTGAGAGGATTTTGTCGGAGCAAATTTCTAAAACAGAATTTGGGAATTTGAATCGAAAAAAGAATAAGAAAAAAGTGAGAACTAATTTTTTATTATGACTGTTGGCGCTACGCATCACGGTTTTGATGAAAACCAGAATGTTAAATTTAAAATTTGACTTTGGTTTATAAATAAGAGACAGTGTTGGATACCTTAGTTTCCATGAAGTGCGTTATTTTTTATTGATATCAACAAATCCTCTTACCGCACAAGATTCTTGCTGAGGGACTTTGAGTAGGGCGAATCACTGAATCCAGTTTTACCCGCATCCGCTCGACAGCCGCAGGCAAACGAATTTCCCATAACTCCGCCGCTGGCTACCCTAAAACAGCAAAAAACGGCAACATTTCAACATTTTCGAGACGGTAAAATTAAGCTGAAGAGATGCTGAAGCTTAGCCAGCCCTGCTGCAACATTTTCACTTTTCTTCTTTTCCCCCTCAAACCTTCCTCTCCCAACTTCACCCTTTTCCTATATACCACACCTCATCCATTTACCCACCACCACAACCACCAACCTTCCACCCACTAATCCAAACCTTCCACCAAACACCTCTAAAGAAAACCCATTAAACTCTCAACTACCTACTTAATGAAACGTATCAAATAAAACGTATATACGGATTGAATTTTGAGTACATCCCTAAACACTATAGGGAGGTACAATTTAAAGAATGAAAATCAAAACATGGACACCCAGAGTCATACCAACCTTATAACTTAACCAGTGAAATATGGTTGGTCTGACTGTGGGTGTCCATGTTTTGATTTTCATTCTTCAAATTGTGATATCCGCACGGATCCGTGGACTTGTGGCTGTTTTGACTCTATCTGTCCTACACTATGGATACAAGACAGTTGACGAAGGAAATAAGGACACGTTACAGCAGCACGACAGATCCAAAAATGTCGAATGAGGATCGATTCATTCAGTATACTTTCCACAATTTTATGGGAAATGTAATGGAATAGGAAATAGCGGCTTACTCTTCCTACAACCCAGTGACGTTGTCCTCATATATAAGTATATATTTTAGATGCAAAAAAGGCGAATTTGCATAAAATCAACAGTGGCGATATTCATAAATCCCATAGTCTAGGCTGAAGATAATTATAGGTATAAGCCTTAAGGAAGGTCTTCCTTTAACAACAGATTAGCTCTAAGATTAAGAAACTGAGAGATAAGTCATTCTCATTTACACCATTTTCCTGAAGGGGTATAAAGGTATTACTTATTTACGCCCCCCTCTCTCTCTAACTCAGTCTTAGTACTCTAGGCAACAAATCGTAGTGGTGCGTATCCTTTAGTTGACTGAAAGTTTCCGCTGACTTGTGGCTAGCCTAGACTATAACCTGAATCTGTCTGGACAAAAATGATATCTTTTTGCAGAGTATGCATTGAAGCGCAGTCCCTTTTCGGTTGCAACAAATTGTAAGCTCCCGATAAGTCCCACAGTCAGGTCAGTCGAGCATAACAAGACGATCTGTATATTCGATCACAGTGCACAATGATACTGTATGTCACAGCTGTACAGTTGGCAACAGATTTCTGTTTACATAGAGCTTTGCTTTTGGCGTTAACTAGGTATGAGCGTTGCGTTTAAAGACTTTAACTTGTCCAAACCACAACAAGATATCGGAATTGTAATTGCGTGAACTTGCTGAAGCAAAAAAGGTCATACTAATTAATTAATTTAAATCTGATCACCCAAAACAAGATCACAAATTAGGCCATACGACCCATGGAAGCGAGGGCCTTTCAAAGCCCAAATTCAATCCAAAACTTGATCCCATCTACCCTAAGAACTTCGCTCAATCTCCAACCGAATTTCTCAGAATTTTAATATTTTAAAGTTAAAATTTAAAAATTTGAAAAATAGAAATCATTCGAATTTGTGTCGGTCTGGGTCGAGTTCCAATCGCTAGTACGCATCTACTTTACAATGTTATATACTGTTGGAATCTGAATGAACTATTATATACTTACCTGTTATAATGTCGGTAACATTGATCTTGTAGATAATATCATGATGAAAATCCACTAGTTTGGCTAGCAGTTAAGGCAAACATAAAACACTGGGAAATGTGTAGAACATAGGAGGGAAGCTTATAAGTCGGAAAAAAAGCTAAAAATCGCAGTGGGTACGTCACATTTGTGAATTGAAATTCGAGTTAATGGAAACAGAAAATAGTCTATACTCACAAGGTTTTTCTATGAAACAGTGGTGAAATGTCTTTAAAATGCCGATAAACAACTGAAACCTCTTGAGAGAGAAACTATGTAAAGATCAATTAAAGTTTGAAAAATGTCTGCCAAAACTTGTTAGGGTTTTAGACGGCAGAAGTCTATCTTTTCTGCAACTTACTTTTTTACAGGCGGTGACCTTTTGCAAACATCTCAGTTAAAGTTTTGGGGGTAAACTTGTTGGGAACAGTAGTGACAACTTAATAGGAATAAGCTAACTATTCATACTTTTACAGCCAAACTAATCAAAAAGGAAAAAGTTCTAGTGTTTAGGTTATTATTTAAGATTAGATTTTCCCAAACTTGTGACAATGGTTAGATGTGAAGATAATGGTCCTTTTCGCGAAAGAGTAGAATTGAGTAGAGCAGAGTTAAAAATTTACCCTTTCAACTCGTTTAACCCCGCTAAAGATCGACTTTAGCTCTGACCGTTTCATGTGGCTTGGACCAGAAATATTCAACATATCTTCAATATAGGCTCTGGTAATATTCAAGACACGAAGGTCTGAAATTATATATTTCTTAAAGGTCAGCCTTCTGCCAGTGTGTAGGTCAAATAAAAAATCCAGGCTAACGTTCAAAAACCTATTGCCACAATCTATCGCGGAAAATCTCCGCCTCTTTTAAATCTTTCATGAAAAGGATCGAGTTATATCTAGCTCGTTCAACTTCTATTTAATTCTTTCGCGAAAAGGCCCTACATAGTTTATCAATTATCAAATTTCTCCCAAGTTGAAGGCCCGCTAATAAAACATAGCACTGGCCTTTCGCTGTGCAGTTTTGCAGAGGTAGGGCGCATGATTTCGATTAAGACAGAACCAACAATACCACTATGTTTGTGATTTTTAGGGTAGAGTTAACCGGAGTTAACTGAGTTAAATTTATAACTCTCGTTTGAATGGAGTTAAACGAGGTAAAGGAGTTACTTTTATTTGAATCAGCGTACGCAACAATATTCTGCTCTTTCTTGGAAAGGTACTACAAGCTAAATGTGAGACAAGGGTACTCTTTCCATATTGTTTTCCATTCAAGATAAAAAATAAAATAAGAAAAATCTTATACATACTGTTTACAAAAATACACTTGACTTTGAATATCATACATAAGACACACAAAAATTATACACTTAAACGCATACAAAACGCACTCTCAAAATACGAAACAGTAAAAAATAATTAATAGAAAATAACTTTTCTGGATTTTTAGATTATCCAATCAAACCTAAATTCGCTTTTATCCAAGGAGGAGGGAAAATTAGGGGAAATAGCTTAAAAACTAATGTGAATCCTCTTAAAAAAGCTGGTCCAAATATCATCTGCAACTTAATCAGCCTAGCGTTAAGTCTAAGCTGGCTCATAAATCACTACCAAAAAAGCTGTAACCCAACCAAAACCTCAGGAAAAACGCCATAAAATCTGCTATTTCCGTTCAACCTTGAAAAATTATCCCCAAAATCACTTAACTTCTCCCGGCTTTTCAGTTCCGATTTGAGTTAACCTCAAAAGGTTAAACCTAAATAGGGACACTTTTTGTAAGATTGACATTTTATCAAAGAATTGTCACTACAGCACCTGCGACCCACAACGTTGCTCGCTAGTCGATAGCTCAACTAAACTCAAACTAAAGGTTTAGCACAAACTTAGGCTAAAGGTACCTTCTTTCGTTTCTGATTTCTGAATCTCAGAGAGCCGCTCCAAAAAATCTTTACCTACTTCCATTTGTTGTTCATTTTAGCCTTCATTCCTTGAGTCTGACTATGCCTGGCCAATTTAAATATGATTGAGGTTTTAGGGAACAGAAAGTAGTGTGCCTGGAAAGAAACCTACCTCATAGACTACGCGGCTAAACTTAAACCTAAAATTATGTTATCACAAAGATTGCGCTCACCAGCAACGTTTAAGAAGGACCTTTTCTGGCATTTTATGAAAAATTGTATATACCGAATTTCATGAAAAAGTGCAGACTCAACTGTTCTTGTGTCGATTTGCACTTCTGAGGCAATTTATTTCCTTCGAAATTGTTTCTGAAATTTTGTGAAAACCGAAATTCCTTTTATTCCTTGCTCCAAGTAATACTCAATTAATTCATGTATCCCTGATTCCTGAAGCCAACATAATGTGCCCAATAACTAAACTAATGTGCTGCAATTAAGAGTTTAGAGCTGACGTGAAATAGTCTAAGCGCGATCCAACACTCCATAAAATTTTCCTCAAAATACTGCAGAGACTTCCAGTGAGTCCAAAGGCCACAAAATTTGCATAAATTCCGACGTGATAAATTCAATTGATACACCTAAAATATTTTCCCGAACATCTGCGGAAATAAAAGTTTCCTCGGAATGACGCGTCAGGAATTGAAACTTGTGAAAGTTGCACCCTCACGCCATCACTGCCTAGTAATTTGCTACAAACGTTTGTCCTTAACATTAGGCTGACATTTGCGGCAAATTGAGTGCAAAAAATTAGCACATCGCTTATTGGAGGCTGAAAAAAGGTCATTTGTGCTCATTAATAAAGCCAGAAGGGGTTGCGTCAAAACTTTGGTGTTTCCTGGCTGATTAGGACAACACTTTGGAAAGATGTAAAACTTAGAGCGCTATCGCTGAAGCAACCCAAACTTTACAAGCTTTCAAGTTTGATATGTTTCTTCTCTGCGAAGCGGAAAAAATA
>JASAND010019838.1:0-15239 GCA_030248195.1 Trissonchulus latispiculum | reverse complement strand
ACATTGTCTATAGGGGAATTTTCGGTGCGCCCAGCTCATTCCTGGCATCCGTTTTGCCGTCTGACCCACCCATCTTGCTGTGCTGGTTCCACTTTGCCGTCTGGAGGGTCCGCTCGGTACCGACTTCCGGGAACACCATATAGGACTGTACATAGCCTGACAAAACATTGTCTATAGGGGTTTTCTGGTGCGCCCAGCTCATTCCTGGCATCCGTTTTGCCGTCTGACCCACCCATCCTGCTGTGCTGGTTCCACTTTGCCATCTGGAGGGTCAGTTGGGTGGGGGGTCAAGTGGTCGAAATTAAAAGTTTTCAAAAGTGGTCAAATTTGGTATCAAATGAAAGCGCTAAGCGAGCTGAGCAACTGTTGTCATAGAACTGCATGCTCAAAGTGGCTGTAGAGTGCTGTGCTGGGGTGGGGTGGGGACTTAGGCGATTTTCGGTCAAAAATGAAATTTTTCAAAAGTAATTTGGTACCAAATGAAAGCTCTGAGCGAGCTGAGCAACATTTGTCATAGAACTGCATGGTCAAAGTGGTTGTGGAGTGCTGTGGTTGGCTTGCTTGCTACTGCTGAAAGATATCCATATATACATACCTTCATGAGCATACATATATAAAATAATAGAAAACAAGAACAAAAAGTGCTCCTTCGTCGCATGTAAAATACATATATATGAGTCGTCGTAGGCAGGTTGTACATAAGCAAAAACTAGCCTGTAAAATACATATGAGTTCCGTAGGGAGGTTGTAAATTAAGGAAAACAAGTTGCAACCGCTTAACATATGAGCCTGTCCTACAACGAGGCTCATATTGGCGTCACAGTGCATTCCACATTAAAGCCTCATTAAGAACCTCAGCTTCATCCACATTACGGAAAAATGAATAGACGTCGTGGCCCAGAAGAAATGGACTGAAGTGAACTACGACTGCTCAAGCTGAACTGTACATGCAACCTGATGTTTCCTGAAACACTATGGCACACCTCTAATGCATTCTCGAAACTCTTTCACATTATACACACGCAGAATGCGTTCCCACTTGGCTGTGAGTCAGAGCGCCTCATGGCGTACCGTATTGAGCATATGCACAGTATAATGACTGATCAACATTGTATATATGAAGGATAATTTGTAATGAAAAGCTTTATGCAGTATGTATATATTTATATAAAAGTAAAATATATATCTGCAAATTATTCGTATTATGACATACGCCAATATGAGCCTCGTTGTAGGACAGGCTCATATGTTAAGCGGTTGCAACTTGTTTTCCTTAATTTACAACCTCCCTACGGAACTCATATGTATTTTACAGGCTAGTTTTTGCTTATGTACAACCTGCCTACGACGACTCATATGTATTTTACATGCGACGAAGGAGCACTTTTTGTTCTTGTAGCCATGGGGGGAAAAAACCCACTTTTTCGGATTTGGGCTGGAACTTTTTTGTTATAAGGGCTAGCTGAGAACTCTATATACCATCGTACTTGGCGTACTTAGAACTTTCTTTTAAGCCCACTTGCGCTTCTCTAGGTTGTACCGTTCGGCCGGTATAATGCAAAAAGTAGCGGGGGAAAAAACCCAATGGGGGGAAAAAACCCAAATGGGGGGAAAATAAACCCACCCCTCACAGGTCCTAAAAATTGTCGTAGCGCGATTCTGACACTTCCTGTGTAGAATTCAACTCTTTTTTAGTTAGTATGAGTCAAAAAACCCGACCTAGGTAGCTTTTTTTGAGATCTCATGTGCCATTGAAAATGCCGCATCAAATGGACAGGTTTCATAAAGTTTAACACATAAACATAGGGCAATTTTTGAAAAATGCTAAAGACGATGTAATTTGATAAAACTTATTATTCTAACGTTTAGAGAATGGTTTTTTACGTACAATTGGCTATTAAAAATTAGACCTCTGCTGGGTCATCCAGCAGCGAAATTGCACTTTTATGGTTTTATGCCTCTAGCTACCCAAGAATTCAAAATTGTCCAAATCTGACAGCATAGGGTGACGCAGCGTCCTCGATAATATCGTACTACAGTCCCGAATTGTTTCCCAGTTGAGCTGGTAAAAAATTTTTCAAAAAAATTTGGGTGGGTTTTTTTCCCCCCAAAGTGGGTTTTTTCCCCGCCACGTTTGGCAATGTGCCAGTCTAACGGTGCATCGGATCGGTCTAATTTTTGCTGTGTGCAAAGAGGAAGACTTGCCATCATTGCAGATATTTGCAAAACTTTTCTAGCCCAACCCAGTCAAAAGTTACATCGGTCCAAACTTTTGCCAAATTTTTGGAAGGTTGGACCAAAAAGTAGGTATCATTTTCAAAATGTCATAAAATGAGCAAGAGTGAACCAAATGACCTGATCTTTGCACACATAGGTTAGAAAGAGTCGCGCTTTCTGCTGGTATGTTTTGGAGCTCCTAGCTCCAACCCGTGACCCAGGAGGCGGGTGGGTTTTTTTTCCCCCCAAAAAGGGGGTGGGTTTTTTTTCACCTCATGGCTACTCTCAGGCAGGTTGTACAAACACGGAAACTAGCCTGTAAAATGCATATGAGTGGCGTTGAGGTTGTAAATTAAGGAAAACAAGTTGCAACGGCTTAACATATGAGCCTGTCCTACAACGAGGCTCATATTGGCGTCACAGTGCAGCCTTCTTAAAGATCATCCGGTCATCATATTAAAGAAAAAACGAATGAATAGACATAACATGTTAACATTGTGACTTGAAAGAAATGGACAGAACGAAGTGAACTGCGACACCTCAAGTTTAACTGTACATGCAAGCTGATGTTTCCCGAAACACCATGGCACCTACTATTTCCGGAAGCACTATAGTACACCTACTGTATTCTCGGAACACTATGACACACTACTCTCACATACGTAATGCTTTCCCCACATGGCTCTGAGTCAGAGCGCAGAGTGACATGCCGTATAATGCATATGCACAGTATAATATCTTAGCGACAAGATGTGTGAAGGACAATTTTGTAATGAAAAGCTTTACGTGCTATTTATATGAAGGTCAAATATCGACAAATTATATTATGACATACGCCAATATGAGCCTCGTTGTAGGACAGGCTCATATGTTAAGCGGTTGCAACTTGTTTTCCTTAATTTACAACCTCAACGCCACTCATATGCATTTTACAGGCTAGTTTCCGTGTTTGTACAACCTGCCTGAGAGTACTCATATGTATTTTACATGCGACGAAGGAGCATTTTTGGTTCTTGTATATATATGACATGAAAGCCCTAAGTGAGCTGAGCAACTTTTTCCATGGAACTGCATGCCCTGTGTGTGGTGGCGGTGGGGTAGGTTGAGGTCTTTGGGTCAAAAATAAAATTTGTCAAAAGTGGACACATTTCGCATCAAACGATAGCCCTAAGCAATCTAGCTACTAGGCAACTCGTGGGGGATTTCTCATGAGGCAAGCTATGGCCAGAGACGAGCCCTATAAAGTAACTAGAAACAATTGCGAGCCTTGTACTTGCTATAGAAATCAATTAGAAAAATATAGAAAACAATTAGAAATAATTTAGAAAACAATTAGAAAATAATTGGAAAACAATTAGAAAAATATGTTAACCTTGGTTAGAAAACAATTAGAAAAGCTTTAGAAAACAATTAGAAAATAATTAGAAAACATTAGAAAAATCGTCGTTTTTGTGAGAAAATAATAAGAAAATAATTAGAAAATAATTAGAAAAAAATTAGAAAATAATTAGAAATCAATTAGAAAGTGGGCCCCTCGATTTTAGAAAACAATTAGAAAATAATTAGAAAACAATTAGAAAACAATTGGAAAACAACTTAGAAAATAATTAGAAAACAATTAGAAAATTATTAAAACATTTTTCTAATTGTTTTCTAGAAATGGGCTTCGTGTGACCCCCCCCCCCCCCGCCCCCTGGGGAAACCTGTTTCCTTTGGAAGGGGGGGGGGGGTTGGGGAGCATTCCCCCCCCCAGATTATTTGACTTATAGCCATGGGGTGAAAAAACCACCCCCTTTTGGGGAGGGGGGGAGAACCCACCGGCCTCCTGGGCCACGGGTTGCAGCTAGGAGCTCCAGAACATACCAGCAGAAAGCGCGACTCTTTCTAACCTATGTATGCAAAGATCAAGTCATTTGGTTCACTCTTGCTCATTTTTTGACATTTTGAAAATGACACCTATATACTTTTTTGTCCAACCATGCCAAAAGTTTGGACCGATGTAACCATAGGTGTGTTAGGGGGGGGGGGGGGTGGGGGGGACCCCCCCCCACCAAAATGAGAAATTTTGGCGACCCCCCCCCAGATTTATCAGATTTTTGCTACCCCCCCAGATTTTTGGCCAAAAATGGCATAAAATCAGAAATTTAGGGGGTCCCCCACCCTCCGTCGGGAACCCCCCCCCCCAGTTTGTGTTAAACTATGAAACCTGTCCGTTTGATGCTGCATTTACAATGGCACATGAAATCTCAAAAAAGTTACCTAGATCGGGTTTTTTGGTTTATACTAGCCCAAAAAGAGTTGATTTTACACCGGAAGTGCATAGGTGTACCACCTGTTTGGGTTGGGGGGGGAGTATAAAGTCCAAATCTGGCTTGGGGGGTCTCAAAAATCGGAAATTTTCAAAAAAACTGTACCCAAGTTTTTTTCACCTAAAAATGGCTCTTTTTGGACATAAAATCGACTATTTTTGACATAAATCGAATAAAAAACCATTCGTATTGCGTTTTAAAACTTTTTTCAGAAAATTTTTGAAAAATTCCAAAAATTTTTGCAAAAATATATATAGCATTTTTCTCTTGTTTGGACCCCATTTTAGGGGGGGAGAGGAGAGGGGTCTGAGCTCGGCTTGGGGGGGGGGGGGAGTAGAGGGGGTTGGGTATGGGGATGGGGGGGGGGTCTCACAGGGGGTAAACTGTAGCCTGGTACACCTATGCGGAAGTGTCAGAATAGCGCTACGACAATTTTTGAGACCTGTGAGGGGTGGGTTTTCCCCCATTTGGGTTTTCCCCCCATTGGGTTTCCCCCGCTACTTTTTGCATTATATATACCGGCCTAACGGTACAACCTAGAGAAGTGCAAATGGGCTTAAATTGAATATTTTTTACCAACTCAACAGGGGAACAATTCGGGACTATAGTGCGATATTATCGAGGACGCTGCGTCACCGTATGCTGTCAGATTTGGACAATTTTGAATATTTGGGTCATATGGCGACCCCCCCCCCCAGATTTTCAGATTTTTGGTACCCCCTCCAGATTTTTGGCCATAAAGTGGCCAAAAATGGCATAAAATCGAAAATTTAGGGGGGTCTCCCACCCCCCGTCGGGACCCCCCCCCCAGATTTTTTGCCCAGCCACACCTATGATTTGGGTAGCTAGAGGCAAAAAATCCTAAAAGTGGAATTTCGCTGCTGGATGACCCAGCAGAGAAGGCCAGACCAGACCCCCCTACCCTGGCTTATTTCTAGTCTAAAATTTAAGGGGAGGGGGTTTAGAAGTGCCTCCCTATGGCTCACCAAATATGGTGGGGCACCTGCCACCATCTTAGTCAATACAGTCATCTTAGTCATCTTAGTCATCAGTCATCTTAGTCATACCACCTGTTTGGGTTGGGGGGGGGGTGGAGTAAAAAGTCCAAATCTGGCTTGGGGGTCTCAAAAATCGGAAATATTAAAAAAACTGTACCCATAATTTCTTAAAAATGGCCCTTTTTGGACTTAAAATCGACTATTTCGACATATATAAATCTAATAAAAAACACTCTTATTGCGTTTTAAAACATATTTCTTAGCGTTTTTAACTGTTTCTAGACAATTTTTTCAGAAAACTTGCAAAAATTTAGCATTTTTTCTCTTTTTTTGGACCCCACTTTAGGGGGGGAGGGGGCCTGAGCTCGGCTTGGGGAGAGTAGTCGAGGTTGGGTATGGGGGGTCTCACGGGGGTAAACTGTAGCCTGGTACACCTATGCACACTAGCGTAGCCAGAAAAAAATTTCGGAGGGGGGCAAACCAAAAATGCTCTGAAATTTCTACCGCAACTAAACAGTTGGTGGAAATATTCAAGCAAAATCTGGAGCTTTTTGAGATATTTTCGATGAAAAGTAGCGCCGCAGGCGAAAATTTTTCGAAATATTTAGTCGCGCTGCTGCTACTCATTAAAAATTTTTCTTTTGTCTCCGATTTCGGGGGGGGGGCATGCCCCCCTTGCCCACCCTGGCTACGCGCCTGCCTATGCACGAAGCCCTTTTCTAGAAAACAATTAGAAAAACATATTTTTTCTGAAATTTTTCTGATTGTTTTCTGCCCTTCACAATTTTTTCTTATTGTTTTCTCTATTTTTCTGAATTTAGAAAAAAATTTAGAAAATTATATATATAACTTTTTTCTAATTTTTTAATTATTTTCCAATTGTTTTCTAAACTGGAAAACAATTAGAAGTATATTTTTCAGGAAATTTTCTAAAATAATTTATGTAAAAATAAATCTTATTTATGTATATATATATATCTGTGACTAGTAGAATTATATATATATATATATATATATATATATATATATATATATATATATATATATATATACTTATATATATATATATATATAGTGTCAGGGGGGGGGAAACACAAATAGGGAAGCAAGCCTCCAACTTTTTCTTCGTTTGGATTTGGATCGGTTTGAGTATACCGTTACGTACCGTGGGCAAATACCTATCCAATCGTATATTCAAACTTCTCTTATACCTCTCTCAGCTTTGGCGATAACAGGATTTGTCCATGTTTTTTTTACCCGCAAATCGGGGAAAAAAACATGGTGCGGGGAAAAAACATGGCCCGGATTTCTACCAACCAACCATTTAGGGTGCTTTAAATGCGTTGTTTCAGCTGTTTTCAGCGTGCAAAACTACCTAGGCACCATTCCAACCTCACAGAAAGCTTAAAAACCGACTTTTTGGTCAAAATGCCAAATCCGCTGTATCTAACCAGTTTGGGCATGAAACCTGCTGGGAACTGGCCATAATATGCAGAATATCGGTAGAAATAAGTTAGTTGTGTTAAAAATTGCAATATCCCACCATTTTTTAAGTTTTTTGAAAATTTTCATTTTTACCATTGAAACTTATGAAACCTAGCATGTTGATGCTGCAAATCAAATTTTCGAGCTAGAAGCTTCAACAATGCCCAAAGTTGGCATATTTTGAGGTTTTTAATGGTTTTAAAGCATTCTCTTTCATATAGAAGCATTAGTTACACCTTCCTGAAGCATACGCAAAAATTTGAAAATTTGGTCACCAGTTTTTTTTCCCCGCTCTAGTGGACCCCATGTGGGGGGAAAAACATGGTCAAATTTTTTACTGGGTTGACGTAGGGGAAAACCACTATTGCCATGTGATAGAGCAAGTCAAATTATGCCCGCATGCCAATTTATAGTTGCCAAAGTTGGATAGTTGGTTAGATATATACTTGCAAACTTTCGAAAATCCTTAGCATTTTGGCCCATTTTGGGAGGTCAACTTTGGTCAAGTACTGTGCTTACAGATTCGAACTCAGAAACCAATCTGGTACTGTAGGGTATACTTCTAGACTTGCTCTTTCTAATGGGCTGTACTAGGCAGCTGCAACTGCTATGGTTGGGGAGTAGGCGACCATGTTTTTTCCCCCTCTTTTCCGGCATGTTTCCCCCCCCCTGACTATATTGATTTTTATAAAATTTGAGAAAATTAGATGTGTTGATATAGGATTTTTTGAAGCGAGGGAACCGACCCAAAAATCCGGCGACGTTTTTTCGGAAATCCAAAATTGTTTACCGAATTTTAGCAAACTTTACCTTCATTTTGTTTTAGTTATGCGAAAGTTCCAACTAAAAAACCCAAATTTTGGTATTTTTTTGTTAAGCTTGCTATACGCATTTAGCTCAAGCGCCTCCACCCCCACTAAGGAAAACCTGGGGAGGTATGTACATGGGTGTGGCTGCCGAAAAAGGTGGGGGTAGGGGTTTGAAAACAGTAGGGAGGGCGGTCTGAAAAATTCGATTTGAGGGAGGAGTAAGAAAACTTTCGAGGGGGGAGTGGCAAAAAATTGGTTTTTCGTTAAAAGCTCTCAAAAATTTTCTCAATTTTTAGCTATTTTTAGCGATTGCTCAGGTAATTAAGCTATTCGCTATTTTTTGGTAATTTTTTTTAAATATTTTGACTTTGGCTAAAAATTTTTAAAAATTCAGGTAGGGGTGAAAATTTTTCTATGGGTTGGGTATATATATAGATTCGCCCCTCTCACTGGCTACGCGCCTCTTATGAGTTTATGGATTTTTTTGTGCAGTGAAACAGCTTTTTGTGTTGTGTGTCTTGTTATAGCTTCCCTGAAGATTACATATATATATATTTAAATTTTATTTTTTCTTTTCGTTCATTGTGTGCGTGGATTTCAAATTTCATATTCATGAGTAATGGTAATATGCACATGTGATTGTACGAGGCCATGGACAACAGCAACTTTATAGCCAAATACAAGGTTACGTATTTTCACATTTTTTAGGTTTAGACATCTGGCATTTTTTTAGTGGGGGGGTGGGGGCCCACCACTTTTCGGTTCCCCCTCCACTTTTCGGAGCCCCCCCCCACTTTTCGGCGAGCCCCCACCCACGTTTTTGGGGGTCGCCCAAAAGTGTCAAAAAATTAGGTTTTTGAGGTCAAATTTTCAAAAATTTTCTCAATTTTTAGCTAATTTATGGACTTATAAGCTCATTTTAAGCTTAAAAACAGCGATTTTTTATGTTTTTGCCTTAAAAATGCTTATTTTTCGCTAAAAATTTAGGTATATTTTTACCTTTGGCTCGCCCCCCCCCCCCCATTTCTCCCTCCCTAGGAGGGGCCCAGCCCCCCCCCCCAATTTCAAAACCCTTAAAATACCAGGTCATCTGAAAGAGACAGACATCGCTCCACCCAAGACATTAGTTTGCTCCTGATATTGACCGTTGGCGTTCTTTTCGTATATATTGACACCAAGACACAGAATCCTCGCCTCTTCCCGTTGCTTGTTTTCTATTTCATTTGTACATGTATAACCCAGTCCGAGATGCGGGAAAAACCCCAGTCAGTGTGATTTTAATAGCCTATCTTAAAGAGCTTCCAAACTAACTCAGAGGGTATATATATTATTGTAGCTCCCGCTGCCTCCCAGCAAATTTTTTGGGACTTCGAAAATTTTGGAAATTTTGGTCTCAACATGGTCAGACAGGGGTAAAATTTGGGGGGGGGGTCACCCTGAACTACTGAAAAGACCTAGCCGAAAACGGATTACAGTTTCACAGAGGATATGTCTCGAACTTAGCCTATGGTGCGTCCTGGGGGAGTCCTGGACTCAGCGGGAAAATCCATGTGCGGAAAAATCCCAAATTTCAAAATGAATTTTTTCCTTACCATTGGCAACAAAGGAAAAGTTCATGCATTTCTTAGCTCATAGACCCTCCTGATCAATTTGTCATAGATTGTACCTAGGTTCAACCTTCTATGTGTGGTCCAGGTGGCCAAAATCAGACATGGTGTTGTTTCAAGCCAAATTTTTCAATTCAAAAATCAAATTATATATATATATAGCTAATTTTTCACTAAAAATATATATGTCTGATTTGGCTTTAAATGCAATGAAAACACGTTTTCTGTGTGCTAGAATGATTAAACGGCAGAAAATAAGCAGATTTCTAAAATTTGCCTGTTTTCGTATTATATGCACACAAAATTTTCAAAAGTCAATTTAACATGAATTTTTGCAAAAATATAGATATTTTTGATAAAGGTGTATCTGGTCGCGGCAGCGACCCCTATATATAATATGTGTGAAAAGTGGCTGGAGACAGTGTAAAATCCTGCGATCCTCCCCAGATCCTGCGCAGATTTCATGCGCAAATTGTAGAACACATAGAGTTTAGTATGTCTGGGAAGTTTCAGCTCCGTATCACTTACCGTTAAAAAGTTGCGGACCGGTTATGGCGGCGATGTTTCTTCCGGTTTCTCCTATTTGATGGATGTATTGTACTGTTCGCAGCTTTCACGTGAACTGCAGCGGTGGGCCAATCTAAAGGGCTATAGGGTCTAGTAGTTAGTACCTAAAGGATTTAAGAATCGCAACTTTTTTTGCGTCGCAGCTGCGCCACAGCGCCGCAAATTCGGCTCAGAGCGAAAAGCAACCATTTTTGTGGTCGTCGCTCAGGTCGAACGTTACGAGCTGGAGCTAATTTCCGTCGTAGTGCAGAATATATAATATACAGAAAATCTGCATTGCTAGTAGATCAGGAATATTTTATCCATCAGAATTATGAATTGAAACTATACTAGTTATATATATATATATATATATATATATATATATATATATATATATATAGCAAGGTTCACAAAACATCACCCCGAAAATTCACAAAAAATCACCCACGTAGATGGCTAACAACGAGCCGCACCCGGAAATTTTTTTGAAAATTTGGTAATAGCCACAAGTCCCTTCCTTAACATATGTAAGTTTGGCTGCCGAGGCTCAACTCCTCCGACTAGGGTGCCCAAAATAGTCGACCCACCTAAAATTGGACCCTCGGACAACTCCGAACCAAAATTTAAATTTTTGCTGGTACTCACTATGGACTTTGCGCAGCTGCCCCATATTACGCATTATTTATATACTTTCTATACCATCAGTAAAATCAGCATTTCGTTGTACTTCATGTGAGCTAGTCTCTATATATAGACCATGTTTTCCCCACAAGTTGTGGAAAAGATAGGGATGGGGGGAAAGATAGTATATATATATACCGCATTTCCTTCCTTTATCACCGTAACAGCACATAAATGGCATTTAAAGGCATATATATACGTAAAACGCAATATAGCAAGGTTCACAAAAAAAGGACAAAAATCAGTTTTTTGTTGAAAAGTTTCAAGTTTCAGCCCCGATTGGAATATTGTTTGTGCATGCATGTGCGCCGGGACTTGCTTTATATTCACACAAAAAATCGCGGCACTCCGCCTACGGATGAGTAAATAATAGCAAAATTTCGTGTCCTTTTTTTGTGAACGAATTCACAAAAAAAAGGACAAAAGTTCACAAAATAAAGGACAGTCCAAATTTTCTAATTACTGCTATTATGTGCACAAATGAACTGTAAAAACAATCAGTAAACTTGTTTACTTAATTTTAACTATATTTGAGGCACAGTTTTTCAGTGTACCCTTCCGGAAGACCAGAACTCGTCAGATCATCAGGTCCCAATCATTCGACCATAATGGCACACTTAGATCTCAAAATTCAGCCATAAGAACTCAAAAACAGTTGGTAAATATTAATTCCACGCTGTAACAAACTGCTAACGTCAACTTTAAAGACGTCTTTGATATCATAATTGGTTCTAGTAGGGTACCTAAGGTAAGGTGTGACCAGGGTCACGTGACCATGGGTCACATGGGGTAATAGTGCCGAGTACAAGCTTTCACTACCAAAATGGTTGGGAATTATTAATAATAACGCGTAAACACGGTTAAACGCTGTTTTTTCTTACGAAATGCAATTTTTAGTCCACCAGCCCCCGTTTAAGTCACCACTTGGACCCACCGGTGACCATACCACTTTTTAGATGATCTACGCGCCAGTAGCAAAGTTAAGAGCAGTAATTTGCGGTTTAAATACGTTTTCTAGTGCGCTAGAATCTAAACAGCTAATAAACATTAGCTAAGTGCTTCCTGGGATCTGATCTGCCGATTAAAAATTTGTCCTTTTATTTGTGAACTTGTTCACAAAAAACAGGACATTAGGCCCAAGCCAGGCCAGAGGTTGCAGGAAATGGAAAACTGTGCGGATGGAAAGGCAAAAGGGTGGGCATGTCTGATGCACAGTTTGGGATTATTGGGATCTGCCATGGTAGAGTAGCAACAAAAACACTAACTTTGGCTCAAAACGTTTTTATTCCAATTTTGGGCACTTCCACCTAAATAAGTATCCTGTAAGAACGGGTTTAGCCCAAAACTTGCTACTCACGTATGTTAAGCTAGGGATATGTTGCTATTAATAGGCAAAAGTTTGAATCCTGAAGTTGCAGTTTCACAGGAAAATCTGATGTCCCGTTTTTTGTGAATTTTTGGCTTGTCCTTTTTTTGTGAACCTGGCTATATATATATATATATATATATATACTTCTAAACACTTGTTGCTAGCAGCTATGCTTTATATTAGGTAGTGCGCGTCAGCGCACTACCTAGAATAGGGAAAAAAAGGCGTATTGCGCCTCTTGGAAAATAGTTTTCCCTATTGCCGGCGGAGGAGTTGAGGTAGAGCCTTCATATTTTACCAGTAGAAACCCCTTCACGAGGGGTACATGCTGTGCAAATTTGAGCAAAATCGGCCGAGCCGTTTTTGAGATATGACAGATTCAATTTTTCAATGCACGACTTTCTCTCCATTTCCCCCCCCCCCCTAGGGGTCGGAGGTCTTAGATTTCCTATACCATATGGGGTTTTTTTGAACAACTTTTTTCCCATTTTTGGGGAAATGAGTATGGAGTAGGTAGGGGCCCCCCATAGGTCTGTGTACATAGCAGGATTTCGATTTTTTCGGAGATAGTTTTTTTCAAAAATGGTCAATCCTTCTGTTCAAGTAAACTTGAACTGGGGCAGGCCGATGGGTCTGAGGTTCGCCGAGGAGCATGGCCCCATGGTCTAGATTGCCATGGGGTATATGAATTTTGGATCTGTCCCCTGTAGTTTTCTGGCCGGGGGTCACTAGTTAACGTGTAAAAGGGGGGGGTCTGGGCCTACGGAGTAGGCAGCCCTATACATAAGAGCTGTTGGGCTGAGGTTTCGTATTCGAATAGGAACCCCTATATGGTGAATCTAAAGGGCCCATTAGTTTCGCTGTAGGACCTATCCATGTGGCTGGGGGGCACCCTGATGGTGGTGGGCCCTACCGTGACGCAACTCCAACTTTAACCTCTTCTACACAGATATCTACAGTGAGCAGGTCTCTCTTATTTGGGGTTTGGGGTGGGGTGCGGGGGCACTACAGCATAGACTATAGTAGGTTTCGCCCGGACCCCTGTGGCGCCCTGGCCAGAGGTCCGGACCGTGGACCATGCCCAAAATGGCCAAAAATCGATTTTTCCAAAAGTGGCCAAGTTTGGTATCAAATGAAAGCCCTTGGTGAGGCGAACATTTTTTGTCATTGGAGGACCCCTCCAAAGTGGCCCCAGCGGCCTGTGGCGCCCTGACCAGGGTCCGGACCGGTCCAAAATGGCCAAAAATCGATTTTTCCAAAAGTGGCCATGTTTGGTATCAAATGAAAGCCCTTGGTGAGGCGAACATTTTTTGTCATTGGAGGACCCCTCCAAAGTGGCCCCAGCGGCCTGTGGCGCCCTGACCAGGGTCCGGACCGGTCCAAAATGGTCAAAAAACGATTTTTTCCAAAAGTGGCCATGTTTGGTATCAAATGAAAGCCCTTGGTGAGGCGAACATTTTTTGTCATTGGAGGACCCCTCCAAAGTGGCCCCAGCGGCCTGTGGCGCCCTGACCAGGGTCCGGACCGGTCCAAAATGGTCAAAAAACGATTTTTCCAAAAGTGGCCATGTTTGGTATCAAATGAAAGCCCTTGGTGAGGCGAACATTTTTTGTCATTGGAGGACCCCTCCAAAGTGGCCCCAGCGGCCTGTGGCGCCCTGGCCAGGGTCCGGACTTTTCAAAAATTGATTTTTTAAAAAATTTCCATGTTTGTTATCAAATGAAAGCCCGTGGCAAGGCGAACAATTTTTGTCATTGGAGGACCCCTCCAAAGTGGACCCAGCTACGTGTGGCGCCCTGACGAGGGTCCGGACCGGTCCAAAATGGTCAAAAATCGATTTTTCCAAAAGTGGCCAAGTTTGGTATCAAATGAAAGCCCGTGGCGAGGCGAACATTTTTTGTCATTGGAGGACACCCCCCAAAGTGGTCCCAGCGGCCAGTGGTGCCCTGGCCAGGGTCCGGACCGGTCCAAAATGGTCAAAAATCGATTTTTCCAAAAGTGGCCATGTTTGGTATCAAATGAAAGCCCTTGGTGAGGCGAACATTTTTTGTCATTGGAGGACCACTCTAAAGTGTCCCTAGCGAGCTGTGGGGCCTGACCAGGGTCCGGACTTTTCAAAAATTGATTTTTTAAAAAAATTCCAAGTTTGTTATCAAATGAAAGCCCGTGGCAAGGCGAACAATTTTTGTCATTGGAGGACCCCTCCAAAGTGGACCCAGCTACGTGTGGCGCCCTGACCAGGGTCCGAACCGGTCCAAAATGGTCAAAAATCGATTTTTCTAAAAGTGGCCAAGTTTGATATCACATGAAAGCCCTTGGTCAGGCGAACATTTTTTGTCATTGGAGGACCACTCTAAAGTGTCCCTAGCGAGCTGTGGGGCCTGACCAGGGTCCGGACTTTTCAAAAATTGATTTTTTAAAAAATTTCCAAGTTTGTTATCAAATGAAAGCCCGTGGCAAGGCGAACATTTTTTGTCATTGGAGGACCCCTCCAAAGTGGACCCAGCTACGTGTGGCGCCCTGACGAGGGTCCGGACCGGTCAAAAATCGATTTTTTAAAAAATTTCCAAGTTTGGTATTAAATGAAAGCCCTTGGTCAGGCGAACATTTTTTCTCATTGGAGGACCCCTCCAAAGTGGACCCTGCGGTCTGTGGCGCCCTGACCAGGGTCCGAACCGGTCCAAAATGGCCAAAAATCGATTCTTCCAGAAGTGGCCAAGTTTGGTATCAAATCAATGCCCGTGGCGAGGCGAACATTTTTTGTCATTGGAGGACCCCCCAAAGTGGTCCCAGCGGCCTGTGGCGCCCTGACCAGGGTCCGAACCGGTCCAAAATGGTCAAAAATCGATTTTTCTAAAAGTGGCCAAGTTTGATATCACATGAAAGCCCTTGGTCAGGCGAACATTTTTTGTCATTGGAGGACCACTCTAAAGTGTCCCTAGCGAGCTGTGGGGCCTGACCAGGGTCCGGACTTTTCAAAAATTGATTTTTTAAAAAATTTCCAAGTTTGTTATCAAATGAAAGCCCGTGGCAAGGCGAACATTTTTTGTCATTGGAGGACCCCTCCAAAGTGGACCCAGCTACGTGTGGCGCCCTGACGAGGGTCCGGACCGGTCCAAAATGGTCAAAAATCGATTTTTCCAAAAGTGGCCAAGTTTGGTATCAAATGAAAGCCCGTGGCGAGGCGAACATTTTTTGTCATTGGAGGACACTCC
>JASAND010019836.1:25193-47299 GCA_030248195.1 Trissonchulus latispiculum | reverse complement strand
AACTAATTCAAACTGCAGCAGTGTTGAAAAATTTTTTCTATTTTGGCAAGGAGATCAAGGTTAACGCTTCCGTTACCTGAGACAGTGTTTTCAAAAAAGCTGTAATGTCGTGTTTGTTGCTGTCTTTAAATGAAAATGGCTTGGCTTTACTTGTAAAAGTTTATCAATGCCGCGTCCTAAAATTATCTTGTTTTAGTTAAAAAGTAGTATACAAAAAATGTTACTAACGGGGACTGGGGGCGCCCCTGTACGCCGCGCAGCGCACGACGTGTAATTTTCAATTGCCGGGCTTTTGGTTATTTTAGATTTCGGTAGCAGCAGCAGTCAAAGGGGTCAGGGACCCGAAACGGGAGACGGTGGAGTAGGTGAAGAAACGGTAGAAGATTTGATGAAGGACTATGCAGCCAGAATTCAATCCTCTGTAGTGAATTTAAGCAACAAACGGATTTTCAATTTTCCTGTCGTTAACTTTTCTGCCGAAACATTTTTAGAAAAGCTCAGGCAGGCTTATGAGCAAATTTACACTAGCTTTAAAGTTAGTGTTCAGTTGGGTTACATCTTGTGTAGCAATAAGACCGATAGGTTGAGATACTATAACCCTTCGGCTAACACACATATTTTTGTCCAACCAAAAGTAAATAGCGATTCAGACTCCATTGACAGTTTAGTTTCCCACCTGTCAACCAAAGATTTAGTTGAATTAGCTGCAGCTGATAGCACAGAGCTCAGCGAATGGGTGTTTGAGAACTGATATTTTATCTAACATAAGTGTAATTGTTTACCCTTAAATTACCTCCATAGAGATGGTTCCGTTATTCTACCCATCTGTTCTCTCAGCAGAAAAAGACAAAAAGCTATAATATGCCCAAAAGCGAACAAGGAAGGTTTGTGCCAAATGGCAATGTTTGAACGTTGCGTTACGAAAATGTAAAAGGATCAGAAATTCACTAATAGCTGCGAGGCTACTCAAGAAAGATTTTGTTTTTGCAAAGGGAGAAGGTGCAAGAGAAATTTCGAACAAACCTACCCTCAGTGTCGGTGTATTTAAAAGTGTTGAAAATGAGCCGGAGAATGTACGTGGTGCCTGCGGAAATAATTGAGGCAATTCAACGACAAAAATTGGAAACCGATGCAACTAAGCGAGAGTTATTATTAACAGACTCTAATCTTATTCACACTTTAGAGAATAAGAACGAACCAGCTGACATTAAACATCAAGAATTTATAAACCTTTTACACAGTTTTCAAAGTCTTCAGGATCAACAGAAAGGCAATCAATTTGCATACAGTTCTAAACCTCAAACAAACGGAGCACAAAATGATGTAATTGAAATTATTTCCGGACACCAGCACAACAGCGTGGAGAGTAAAAGCAATTCTGCGTGTTTTGCAAAACGAAAACAGCACTTTTGGGACACCCATTCCAGAGAATTTCTAATTAATATGACTCCTAAACCTGGCAGCAATATTAAAACCAATTTATATACCATGAGTTCTCCAGGAAAGCGGAAGCCATTTGCAGTACAAAGAAATTTTTACGAATGCTAGTGTTCGTACTAGGGATCGGCTCCGGCTCCGGCTCCGGCGCCGGAGGCAAGGTGGCCGGAGCCGGAGTTTTTTAATAAGGTCTTATTATTAAATAATAATTTCATAATAAGATTAAAGAAGGAATTTTAAATCGTCCCAGACAAATATTGAAAATATTCTTTCTTTATGTTTTTGCGTATATATTAATTCTGAATACAAGTTGAGATAGCAAGTTTCATTAACACGTTACAATATTTCTGCCCCGTTTATATCAAATTGCAAAAGTTTTCAAATTTTGCAACACTTTGGTACGAAACAAGAATTAAGTAGACGTTAAAAATTGAAATTAAAGCTTGGCGGCTTGGTATTACGTACATATATCTATTCTTTGAAGATCTCCGAGGAAAAGCCTACGCAAATGAGCAAATTTTTTCTTCCAATAGAAAATTTCAATGAACTATATTATATATTAAGCATTCACTGATTTATTTTTTATTATGCCTCACACTTTTTAAAAAAAGACAAGAAATTTGAAAAAAACGCCAAACAGCACACTCAAAGTTTCACTTGAAGAAACAAATTTTTAGTCATTCTTAGCATGCATAGATCACGCTTTTCAGAAAATATCGCGCCATCGACGTAAAAATAACATCTCTTTATATTTCACCTCTGTTTGCTTTCCTGTGGGCATATAGTTGAGCACATATACGTATATTGTCGGTCTGATATAGCCTTCATTATTTTAAGCAACGCTGCCAATAGAAAAAGCATGTTCCACAAAATTTGTAAACGTGTTTCAAACTTCAGGAAATCGCAAAAATTTATTGTCGAAATATATATAAAAGTTTTAAAGATTCTCAGACCAATATTATCGCAGTCTTTAAAAAATTCTGAACGTCTGAAAGGCACCGCCTCCCACTCCCCAGCTATACGGCAAAAAGAAATCTTCGACGGAAATATTTAACTTAGACTAAGCAAGCAGTTATATATGTTCTATTTTTCTTCAGTAGCAAGCGAAAGCTGCTAGCTACATATATAGTTATAAACGCTGTAAAACCCGTGGAAAACGGGTTAATATTGAGAGAAAGTGTATTTTAGGAAAAACAGGGTTTTACAAAACACATTTTCTTAAAAAGCACTAAAAAGCACAGCTGAAACTTTGAAAAACCTGTAATCATCATATAGTTAAATGCATTAAAATTTTCAGATGTCTTGTTTTGTATAATGGCCGAAGACTGAAAATAACAATACAGCCAAACGCTGCGAAAATTAAGTTTAGAATTCTATAAACAGTTTTTAAAATTCACTTTCATTTTAATCTACCTCTGGCTCCGGCTCCGGCCGGAGGTGACCTGCCTCCGGCTCCGGCTCCGGCCGGCAAATTCTCATCTCCGTCCGATCCCTAGTTCGTACCTGTATTCACGACAGCATATTTCTCATCCTGCAAAGAAGACTCTCTTTGCAAACTACAAGACACCCTCAAATTAACAGGCTACCAACGATGGTCAGGTTCAATGGCACAGACAAATGGCATGATTGTATCTGTTCTATTTCATATTTAATATATGTGGCTAGTCCCTATGTATGATTCTTATGTCTAATAAATTCTGGTTACCACATGTTCGCAAATTTAATTCAAGGTTTCAAGGTTCACAAGCAATAACAATAATAACAACTAATACATGTAACAGCCGACTCCTTAGGACTTTTTCCCCGACAAAACAAATCCAAACATTTACAGTACATAATTCAAATTATTTATTCAGTTGACGAGGCCGACACTGTTGCAATGCACTGATAAGTTTCATTATACAACTCACTCTCTCTTTTCCTATGTTAATTGCGTTCGTATATGTAGCTGAGTGCATGCTGCAGAGAGCTTTGTTGCTCTTCTGTATCGTGCACCGTGCGGATAAGTTACTTATCCGCACGATGCACGTTGGGAGGCCTGGACCTACACTAATTTGCTGCGCCATACAGTGACCTGCATAGCGCAGCAGTGTGTGCAGCTGAGCTCCAACCTAGACAGCTCAGCTGCACACCAAAAAAGGCCTCCCAGCCTTGGCAATTTACTGCCAGATAATCTTTAACATTGCTTGAATTTATGCTCTCAACTGCAGCATCAGAGAATCAAGTTTCATTAGTTTAGTGGCAAGCTTCATTTGTAGCTTGTTTCGTTGTATAAGTACTTTACAACACGACATTGCTTGCATTCAGAGATTAATGCGGCGTCGCACGGGAAGCCCTCGTGCGAGGCACTCGTGCGCTTCGCGCACTCGTGCCACACACTCGGAGCTTCCCGCACGGCGTGCGTATATATCTCTGAATGCACGCAGAGCCGTGCTATAAAGTATAGTTCAAGTTTAAGCTGTAAAGAAAGGCGACATTAAATTGTCTTTATATAGGCAATAAAGAAAGGCGACATTAAATTGTCTTTATATAGGCAAGCCACTTGTTTACAATGCGTTGGATAAGTTGTTAAACGTTCAAAACTTCAGTGGTGATCAAATGATCAGCCCCTCGTCGCTTTATGTAAATTGTAGCAATCCCTTTTTCTGCATTGTATAGGTAAACAGTTTTCCTTTTGATTTCTGAGTTCCTGCAGCTGCCGCTTCTGTGCAAGCACACTCAAACAACACCGTGTTGTAGTTGGATACGGTTAAGCCGTTCAAACTTTGCTGTATTCCCTTAACCTTTGCAGTTGTCGCATCTTCCTCGGAGTCTAGCACATAAGTTTTCGATCCCAATGCAACCACGTCCTTGCCCTCTTTTTCCAATTTTCAGAGGCCGGGAGTGACTTTGGTGAATTCAGGTGTTCTATATCTACAAGCACCGAATATTTCTTGGTCAAATATTTGGGTAATAAGTCGGGCTTAACACAATCATCCAAACATTTTTCTGCAAGAGCAATCATAAAACTGTCGGTGTCCGTTAAAGCTATCGAATAATTGTTTCTTGAAACATAGTAGTCGATAAAATAGTAGTCTAAAAGCTTGACTGTAAGTTTCGAAACCAAACGCTATAGGACAATTGTGTAAAATTCTGCTTTTTGTGATTGTTATCTCAAACAAGTCATTTTCTAATTGCTCACTATCAAAAACGTTATGCTGGTTCAGCGCTCTAAGAAAACATTTTTCGTTACAAATTCTAACATTCTTGAATTTCGTGGGATTTAGTAGGGAACTGCCATAGGCACTGTTGCCCAGCATTTTCTGAGTCCACAACTTCCGTAGTTCTATCTGATGCATTCCGAATACCCTGCCTAACTTGGTCAACAAAAGTTCTAAATGGCTTAGAAGAAGAAAACTGTACCGACCAAGTAACATTGGACGCACCTACACCGTGTTCAAGTAAAAATTTAATGTAAGTTGCTGAAACAACTTGTTGCTTAGCTGTAAAACTATCAATCAAACATTTTCTGCCCGCTGAAAATTGTTCTGTCATGTCAAGGCGATCTATAATATCTCTCATGATGGGTCCAATATCCTCAAGTGTAACCCTAGCCCTCTTGAAGATAGAACCAAGTTGGAAGAAATAGTTTTTAAGATGATCCGGAACAGCCATCAAGTTGCAAAACACCACAGTATTTTCCATTGTGAACATCTTTTAGCAAGCTTGATTCTGTAAAAATTTTGGAAAAATATTTAGGACCTACGATAGATGTCGACATAAATATTACAGGTTCGCGATTGTAAGAACATAAACTTTTCCACTCGCAATAACGACAACTTCGTAGTCTCTTGCTAGTAGGGAAATTCTACGCTCTAATGTTAGGTTTCATTCCATAGAAAAGGGTTTCGGATGATTTAGTCCGACGGCAAATGTGAAACCAATACAGGGAAGAGAACAAGTGACGTCTTTGCATTCGATCATGGTGTTTGCTTCAGAGGACGTGATCATTTGTATTCATTGGTCCCGAACATTCATTGACTTATGGGTTAGCCTCAGCTCTCACATCGGAGTCATAAGGCACATAATGTGTGACTATTGCAGACATCGTCTGACAAATCCAAAAAAAATTTTATATTAATCTTAGTTATGGAGCAACAGAATCAGTAAGTCATACACCATTAGTTAGAATCCAGCATAACCGCATAAAGGTAAAAAGATTCTACAACTTCTGGTGGGGGTTCTTGAGTTCTAACTTTTATTTTGGCATGAAGCCTTTTTCTTAATTAAAGAGTAAAGAAAGTTGCACACCACCAGGCGCCCGAAAGAGTCGGGCTCCCTTTGGGACTCGAACCTCTCCTGCTTAACGCACAGACGCTCTAACCAATTGAGCCGCGGGTGCTTCAGTGGAATGAGCTTAAACCGGAAAACGAATCCAATGTGTGAAACTTCCAACGCACAAGTTAAGCCCTTTCAAAATAGGCAATAACTGCCGGCAATAAGATTGCCAGCAATGTGCCGATTACCCATTTCTTGCTAGTGTGAACTGTTATCTGTGAACTGAACAAATTTTATCTGGTCTTAACGCTTACGTAGCTCAGCACGGAAAAATAACAATTACAAGTTATTTTGTA
Organism: Trissonchulus latispiculum; assembly: GCA_030248195.1. Lineage (NCBI taxonomy): Eukaryota > Metazoa > Nematoda > Enoplea > Enoplida > Ironidae > Trissonchulus > Trissonchulus latispiculum. The sequence goes on along the minus strand of JASAND010019836.1, from coordinate 41,249 downwards.
ACTGTCAGAATTTTTTACCCACATGCCGTAAGAACTGTGAATCTTGTGAATTCTGAAAGAAATATTTTACTTCAGGACTATTCACCGTTTTAAGATACTTTGTATTGAAAATGAGGATAAATCTTCCGTTCATTTTTATCTTGGTACATTGGATGAGCACCATTGAAAATGTTCAGGTAATATTGGATTTATTGTTAGTAGTTGTATGCATTCTTAAGTTGGAGTGGAGTTCGATGGACCTCGATATTGTGAATATACACAAAAATAGGTTTATCATTTACTAGTAACTGAGAGCTGTGAAATCGTACAGAATTACTGTCAAAAACTAGTTTTACTATTAGCTACTATTTAGTTTTTATTACTTATTTATTTAATTATGTATTTACTTCTATTTACTATTAATTACTAGTTTTAACAAAACCTCGAGTCCTTGTTTTTGGTCATATGTAAAAACCAAGCAGATAACTTTGGATTTGGTGACTATACGTGATAAATCGTGGTCAAATCTAATCTTTTAGTGCTCATAATTATTATTTTTAAAATTCATCGAATAAACTTAAGTTTTGAAACCTAAGCCAAAAAGCTAATTTGGGGAACCTTGAAGAATGTAAAAATTCGCTTTAGGGTTGTACTTCATGTTAGATGTCCATCTGGTGATTTGATTTTCTGTCCCGAGACCGTGGAGCTTTACCGTGTCTGCTGAGGTGCTCGTACCTTAGATCTCATTTCCCAAATTTGGAAAGATTGCAGTTAAGTGGGGATAGAAAATTGATATGCTCCGAATGTGCGGAGTTCACAGAGAACAGTTGTTGCGAACTCGAAATTTTCTTGACTGACGAATTGGGATTTTGTCAATGGTAATACTATTATACTTAGAAATACGAGAAATCATTCTACCATTAGCAGTATCAGTCTTCAAGCTAAATTGTTGGAAGTTAAATATACAAATTTAAGCTTTAGTTTAATTGTGCCTGGGTGGCTCAATGGGTAGAGCCTTTGGTTTGATAGACACCTAAAGGTTATGTTTTCAGGCCATAATTTTCGGACTGAGTAACAAAAATTCAGTTGTGCTTTCATTTGATCAACGCTTGTTTAGTTAAAACAAAAACCTTGAAGTTCGTCAGTTTCTCCTTTTTTTCATCGTTTCTCACTGCTCCGGTATCTTTCCAACACCGAAAAATTATCTTCGTCTTTTTCGATCGAGTTCTCCGATTGGTAGCTGTAATTCGTTTTTCAACGTTTGTGAAAAGGGATGAGCGTGGACAGCATTCGTATCACTTTCTTTGTTTATTGGTGCTGGTGTTGTTATTGGTATTGCCGAGGTGTGCTGGAGATGCTGCTGTTGTTGTTATTGACGTAAAATTTTTGGCAGGGAGGGTTTCCGTCCTTTCTTCAACACATATCTTTAGTACGGAGGATTTTTGGCCCAAAAATTTCTTCGCGATTTTGCAATTTCCATAAAGGTCCGTAAAAGCAATTTCCAGTCTGGTTACTTCAATGTCTTCGCTCTGTAAATTATTTTCCAAAAGTAGTGTGTAGCTTTTCGGATTCTGACCGAATTCATTATTTAATAATGCATTGTTTTTATTTTTAATTAGATTTTATTGAATCAACGAAATCCAATTCAATTTATCAGGATTCAATGGAAGACCTATTCAATAATTCTATTATGTGTATCGTTTTTTATTAAATACCTGCATTGTTTTTGTTTATTCAATAACTTCTTTTGCAAATAAAATTAACAATGCCTGCCATAGTTGCACTTGACAATCTTTATTGGCTAGATTAGCTGTCAGAATTTGCCGATTGACCCTGTGGCTAAATAATAACGTGAAAAATTAACATTCTTTACTTCTGCCTATACCTTTACGTAAGCGAAATCGTTATGATCGAAACACTAGGGCCATAAATTTGAACAAACACCTACTTTATCGTTTCAACTTTGACAAACATCACATAATCTTGATTAAACTCCTACGCCATTGCTATCAAAAAACACCTATTCTGCAAACCTGAACAGCACCCAAGCTCATCCTGACAAGGAACCAAATAAGCTTAAGCTACCAACAACGATTCCGCTAAAAATTGAAATAATTAAAAGCAACTTTTGAAACAATCAATCAATAACATTTGGAATTTCGTACATTTTAAGTAATCTGAAATGCTAGCTTTTTAAATTCTTTGTAGCAGCCACTGATAAGAGTAGCACTTGAGCCAATGGAGCTTTCTAACATTTATCAAACGAAAATAATAAATTTAGATAAATTAAGCTCAAGAAGGAGTAGTCTATTTGCTAATGTTATTATTCAGACCATTGCGGATCATTAGAGAAGATAAGCGACAAAGTGCAACCGAACTACCTCAATGTAACTGTATTCGTACTGATATAGATGGGTGGGCTGGTTTAAATTTTGGTTAAATATTACTTTAACATTTAAAACAGATGTTTACAGTCCCACAACGTTTAGTTAGCCTACCTATTTCTTCGGTGATACCCAACCTACTGATTTTACCCAATTAAAGTTCAGCGCTAAAACCCACCCTACTGATTTAACCAATTGCACCAATTACAAGACGTGTTGCACAGTAAAAAACGTTTTCGTAGCATATAAACTAACTATTGAATAACATAGCATCTTTATTCAGCTAGATTTAGGCTGTTGTTAAATCATTCAAAGAAAATTACCCAATGGCTCCTGATGAAAGACTCCCTTCATTTGAAGAGGAAGTTGTGGGTAGAGTAGACGTGGTGGTACTGAAATCGGAGCTAACATGGTCACTTGTGGGTGATGATTTTTTGCCGTGAGAATAGCAAGGATATCAGTACCAGTGACACTTGCTAGCTTCACGGAAGGACTTGGTGTAAATGTTTATCTAGTAACCATATCTGAGGATACAAACATTTGTGTAGTGACCATAGTTGAGCTAGTACTCTCATCTGTACTAGAACTAGGGTTGCGCCGGGGCCGTGTAACGGGGCCGGCCCCGTTTCGGCCCGGCCCCGTAAAATTTTTTAACGGCCCGGCCCCGGCCCGTCCCCGTTGACTTTGGGGCCCGGGCCCGTTACACGGCCCCGGCGGCCCCGTGGGCCCCGACGGCCCCAAAAGCCCCGGCGGCCCCGTGGGCCCCGTCGGGCCGTCAGGACATATATAACACACTTTATTATATATTTTCTGCTGTGCATATGGCTATTTCTTGGTGGTTCTATGTAGTAGTGATATTTCAGGCAGCCTTTTTTATTTCAGTTTCAGGCGGTTGCTCGTCGGAATTTCAGATTCAAATTTAGTTTCAGTTTCAGGACTAATTTTGTCTGATTTTCAGTTTCCGTTTCAGGTCTCATTTTATTTGATTTTCAGTTTCAGACGGTTGCTCATAGGAACTTCAAATTCAGTTTCAGTTTCAGGTCTCATCCAAATAAATTTTAGTTTCAGTTTCATTTTTAGGTGCTGAAACTGAAATACGTACTGACTGAAAATATTTTCAGTTTCAGTATCAGGTGCTGAAACATCACTAGTATATGTAGCACAGTACACAATTCTCTGTAACGTGACGTTGTGCCAGCCACAGATGGACGCGGGACGAAATTTTTCTAATCCGGCCCCGAACTAAATTTGGTTGTTCCGTCCCGCGGGATCCCGTAGTCCCGCAAATTTGATAAATCCTATCCCGCAAAATCCCGCATCATTTTGTAATTATTTAATTAATTAAAATTAATAATAATTCAGTAATTCCTGTAAACTTTCGAAATATAAAAAACTTTCTGTTTTACAATGCTTCACGTTCCCTATTTTCTGTTAGTTATTTTGAATGTATAATTAGATATTTAAATAAATTGCTATTATTGCTAAATAAATTAATTTAAATAAAATATAATAATATATACTATATTAAATTTAGACTTAGAGATATTCCAGTTTTTTTGATCGAACCAGATGCTTTGTGTTTCCATTTCAGCAAGGTTTGCTTAGAAAAGTTGATAGGTAGGAAAGTTAAAGTTCGTCTCTGATCTATTTAGAAAACTAATCTCAATTCCGTTTGTTGATATTTCGTTAGTTTCACTAGTCCAATAGGAGTTAATGTCGCAAGATAATGTTGTATTGTAATGAAATCAAAGCGTATACTGCAAGCTTATTTTGAACTATTGACAAATTAAAATTAGAAAACCAATTTTAGAATATTATTTTGCGCGAAACGATCGCGAAATGATTGACTTGTCACTAGTTATTTCTTTTGATATCGAACTGAAATTATTTTTTAAATACCTAAGTAAAGGTTTCTGATTCGCTAGTCTTCCCTTCCTTTAGCATACAAAATAACAAAGTAGCACAATTACAGTATTTGGTTCAGCAATACAACCTACGTTCTTCCTACTTCATTCCAAATTATGGAAAAGCCAAACATTTATTGTAATTTCATGATTCGCCTGTCAAACGCTAACTACTTAATTCCCTAATGCACCTATGTGTAGCTCCTAAGCAACACTGGTGCTCAAAACTCCGCAACCGCTTAGATTGCTGACAGGCAAAGACTGCGTGTAGGCTGTCAGTTCTACTGCTTAAATATTGTATAAACCTAATTTACATAATTTGAGCACAAAATCTTGCCTAAGCTGTGCTGAACTGCTGAAGATAGGACTTCTGAATAGAGAAATGACTCACAATGTACTAAACATAGGATCCGAATGAAGCATAAGGACTGTCAGTATGAAGTATATTGCCAATACTCTTGCAAAGGGGTAAGCAAAAGGCTGTTAAATGGAGTCTGGGGACGCTGGGGCCGTCGGGGCCGCCGGGGCCGTATAACAGGGCCTGGGCCGAGGCCATGTAACGGGGCCGGGGCCGGGGCCGTGTAACGGGGCCGGGGCTTGGGGACGGGCCCGGGCCAGGCCGGCCCCGGCCCCGGCCCGGCCCCGCACTTTGGGAAGGTCCCGGCCCGGCCCCGGCCCCGTAATTTCGCTAACGGCGCAACCCTAACTAGAACTCGGAGACATCGTACTAAAAATGACAGAAGAACTTTTTCTTGAAACGTTTAAGGTTTAGGTTTAAGTTAGATACTTAAAACTAAAATTTATGCTAAGATATAGAAATCTGGAATTACTAATGAATCAAATTTTAATTGTCAATAGAAATGTTACACACCAAACACATCGATCACCTTCCGAAACTTTAGTAGGAATGTTGCAACAGTTTAAAAAATGGTGACAAGTGACAGACTCTTCCATCTCCGGAAAGATAAATATTCTCCAGTTTAGGTAGAAATTTTGGGGGTTGCAAACTTACACAGGTAAAACCTTATCAGTAACCACATGTTGTTATTATAAACATGTTAAACAAAAAGTTTTGTTGGGCAATGTGGCCTATCGGTCTAAGCGATCGACCAAAAATAGAGGTAGACACCACTACTTTTGTTGTAGATTGGTTTGATTCCTGGAGCAGGTTGAAGAAATTGTAAAACAATTCGCAGAATTTTTTCTCATCCATTAGCTTGACTAAATGTTCCTAATATAGCATGTGCAAATGTATATATTTGATCTGTGTCTGGCCTTTATCATGCTTAAATATGGTTTCTTGCTCATGCAAATGGCAGATTCAAAATAAAGAAGAGGAAATGGCGATTGAATATAGATAAGACTATTTAAGGCCAAGAAAACAAATATCTAATACGGATTGTATGGGCAAATCACTTAAGATAAGAGATATTTTAAGTATAGTTCAAAACAATATGTAGTTGATTGTCAAGGCAGCTTGAGATAGGTGTGAAGACTAATTTGCATACGGAACTAACCTTGTTCCTGCTTGCCTAACTGTTTGCGCAAAGAAACTAATTTGCATATTTGTCAGAAGATTGCTATTTCTGTTACCCTGTTTTTCTGTTGTCTGTTGTCAGTTGTATAACGTGTGCCTTAATAGAAAGCAGTGTTTCTTTATTAGTGCTAGCCATTATAAGATAGGCAACTTCATTGGAGGTTCCACATTTTGGATTCTTAGTAATTATGTCTTTTCGACATAATTACTCTGGCGCAGCCAGGCTGAATTTTTCTATTCCGGTAAGTCAATAAATCTTTTTGTGTACCAGTTTTTGGTACTACTTTCAGATTATATTTTCTAAATATCAACGTCTAATGGTCCTATCTCATATTGTGTCAGTTTTTGACGCATTTCTGTATTACTGATTTTGGCTTCTTCTTTTGCTGACCGCTGATAGTGTCTGTATTTTGTCTTACCACATATTTGACATTGCTTTTTAAGCAATTCAGAAGTAGTATAAAAATAGGTTGTTTGTCTGCTGCAATTGGACAAATAGATAGCATTCTCTTTTACTTGGCTTTGCGTTTTGTGCTTGTGTTTTTCCGTTTTGGAAAACCACTTATGAGATTATCTTATTAAGATAATTTCACAGACAATTAACAGTTTGTTGCTTGTCTGGTTTATCTTTCTTTTGTCCTCAAAGCCACTTATCAGTTTCTGCTATCTATTTGCTTCACCCAATCAAATCCAAAACAATGTCCGACACTGAACATGGGGCATTTCAACTGGATGAGCGAACGATGCGCACAATAGAGCGCCGCTTAAAGCAACTAGACGAGGACAACAATAAGTTGAGACAAGCCAATAAGCAGTTGGAGGCTCAGCTTAAAACAGTGTCTAGTTCTTATTCCGATTCTGTTTCTCAAATCGAAAACAAATCAAAGGAGACCAAATTGAGTCCCTTCAGTGGTGAACCAGGCAGCATATCCTTTCAAAAATGGCTGCGACTTTTTGAGGCAAAGGCGTATTTTCATGAGTGGACCGAAGAGCAGAAAGCCCGGAAAATAGTGGGTTATCTAGTAGATCCGGCCCTAGCCACCTATGACAGCCTTACTGAATCTGACAAAAAGTCTTACAAGAAAATTACTACAACCTTGGAGGAAAAATACAAGGTTCATAATCAAGACATGTACGCTTTGATGCTCAATGCGCGTAAGCAAAAACCGAACGAAAGCGTTACTCAATTTAGCCATGAAATTCTCGAGTTGGCACATGCGGCTTTTGGCAAAACTACGGATACTGTTCTGAACAACGAAGTTCGTCGTAGTTTTATTACAGGACTGCAGCCTTGGTTAATGTGGGAGGTTATGCGACATGAACCGACAACGTTCGAGGCAGCTGTTCGCATAGCCGAACGAATTGCAAGTGAACGTCATTTATACAAGGAGGCATTGAAAGTTTCAGAGCTTTCACCGATTGATGACTCTATGCCAAAATCGTTGGTAGGGGCAACTGCATCCACCTCTACGGGCTCGACCGCATCGTCCGAGCCTACGACATCAGAGCTTTGCCATTTGCTAACTCGAACTTTGCGTAAACTAGAGGATGTCGATCCAGCAGTCGACGTCAATGCACTTCGGACTAGGCCAACTAAATTTGGGGATAATTCTTCCGATATAGAGACTCGACTTGAACGGCTAGAGCGCGCTGTTTCTTCACGTGGCCGGTCAAGAGAAATGCCATCGACTTCTCGTCCGTTTTGCACTTATTGTCGTAAGGAAGGGCACATCAAGTCTCAGTGTTTTCATTTACAAAATCAGAAAGCTCCTGCATTTTCGGAGTCTTTTTGCACTCATTGTCGTAAACCTGGACATACTAAAAGTCAGTGTTTTTCTCTTCGGCGAGGAGGGTCTGGCACTAGAGGCCGTCGCCGTGGGAGTGAACAGCCACAGCGTCAACAACGAAGTGATTCTAGTTTTGGCAATTCAGTCAACGTTGTGGATGTACAATCAAATGATGTTTCTGCGGAAAATCAGTCACGTTTTGATGTTCCTGCTCCGCAATTTAAAGACAACTCTTCACCAATTGGACTCGTCAATGATGCCATTCGCTTTCCCTCCTTTAGCGTGCTTTTCACTGGCTCCTCTATCACGGGTGCTGCGACATTGCTAAAGCAAATTCAGTTTTTGAATTTCAAGCGAATGTCGAATCGCCCTTCGTTTGTAGTTGCTCGCATTCATTTTGATGGTGAAATTCGCGAGGCTCTAGGTCCCACCAAAGAGGTTGTCAAAGTACGCTTGTATCAGAGGCTCCTCTTGTATTTGTTGAGTCAGGTTACTTTGCACGAGGGGAATGACTTTCTTGAACGTCATATTATCAATTTTGCTCCTTTTCAGCGTCGTGCGCAGCTACTGGACTTTGCGGGCAAGTTATCGGACTCAACTCCAGAAGCAGATATTAAAGATGCATATGACTCAATTCAGCGTAGGAAGCTTAATCCACCTGCTGCTGACACTCCCGTTTTGGGTAGTCTGTCTGCAGAAGCTTCGTGTTCTCCCACTGAACGCAATACGTTGTTGCAAAAATATTCCCCGTTGCTCGAGATGGAATTTTTAACTCAGCGACAACGAGCCTTCGATAGTGCTCGTTTGGTAGATATTAATTGGGATGTTTCTAAAGCTCGGAAATTTGCTAAACTTCAATTAAGCATTCTCAGCGTAGGTGATAGCGTTAGATTAGTAGATCCCGACGATAGCACTGTGGCCGTTACGGGAACTGTCATCGAAGCGTTGCCAGACAGTTATTACTGTCTAGAGTTAATTGTACCGACCGAGGGCAATACTACAAATCAGCTTCAGGAAAGCGGTATGGAGGATGAAGACGATGAATCTTCGCCATCTGTCTATTTAGATATCACCTCCACGAGTATTTGGCGTCTTTCTAAAGTTGTGGCTCTGCCCAATCCGGATTATGATCCCTTCTGCCGCCATACTAAAGCATTAGAAACGTTCGTCGATTTAGCTCCAGATTTTAACCCTTGCCTCAGTATTTTTGACGGCACAAGGCCACAACTTAATTCAAATACGCAAGAGTGCATATCAGTAGAGCTAGCTGATTTGGTGGGTTTTCCGCTAAACACTTCGCAGAAAGGGGCAGTCCTCAAAGCTCTCACCCAACCGTTAACCCTTATCCAAGGACCCCCTGGTACTGGTAAGACAACTACAGCCATGGCAATAATTTTGAGCAAGCTGACATTGCAACCTGATGCTAAGATTCTGGTATGCACTGCATCTAATACAGCTTTAGATATTATCGCCAGAAGATTACTGCGCGAACTACCAGAAGCTTTTAAGTCCAGCTTTATTCGTGTTTATCCTGACAGCATAGATCCTTATGTTTCTGATTACCTTGGTCAAGTCTCTCTAGGACAGGCAGCTCTGGCAAAAGGTGGACCGGACTTTCAGGCTCGCTTTGAGTCGTTTATGTTGAACGAATTAACCGATAAGCAGCTAAAGGCATTTCTTCGTCGATGGGAGCGACTTAAAATGCAAGTCCTTAAGACATCCAAGATAATCTGCTGCACATGTAACAGTTCAGGACGTCGCTTATTGGAAAAAGCGCGGTTACATTTTGATCTTGTTCTTATTGATGAAGGTTCTCAGTGCATGGTACCGGAAGCGATGATACCTTTGGTCACTCATAGTATTCAACAGTTGGTGGTAATCGGTGACCATAAACAGCTTCGTCCAACGGTTCTTTCCCTTGACGCAAAACGGAACGGTCTGGACATTTCCATTTTGGAATTTGCTGCTAAAAACCTGGAACCACATTTGTTGACTGAGCAGTATCGAATGCCAGAAATTATCGCCGAATTCAGCAACTCTCGTTTTTACAATGGTCGGCTTCGCCATAGCTCTACGCATTCTGCTTTCTGCGATCTTCCCTCCGGGAAGCCTCTTATGCTATGGGATCTAAAATCTCGAAGTTTTCGTGAGCATAATGGCACCAGTCTTTATAATCCTATTGAGGCAGACGCTGTTTTAGCTTCTGTCACTGCTTTAGTTTTAAAGAGCGTTGCCAAGGGTTCTCAAATTAGCGTAATTACACCGTACAGTGCACAGAAACAGGTAATTTCTACTTTACTCCAAGACAAGTTTCCGGAAGTGTCCGTGTCAACTGTAGATGGCTTCCAAGGCAATGAACAGGATTTTGTGATCGTCAGCTTTGTTCGAGCGGGTGCTCCATCCTCGGGTTTTCTGGAGGATAAACGTCGCTTGAACGTAGCGCTTACACGTGCTAAGAAAGCTTTAATTTTGATCGCTGATATTAATCAATTATGTCGGAGCAGTGAGTTGTTTAAATCTGTTCGTAACTATTGTTCCAATAAAAAGTGCATAGTCCGCGGCCGGCCTTGGACTTCTTGGTCGCCTGCAGGGTATGCTGGACGATCTGACCCTATGGTAGTTGGTTCACTTAGTAGTTCCAGTGCCGCACAGCGTATAATTGTCACAGCAACAGTCGATGCTCGTTCTGTGAAAGCTTTGATTGATACGGGAGCTCAAATCAGTTTAGTCAAAGAGTCCATTATTCAACCGCGTAAAGAAGATATACTTCCTCCAGGTGTACAAGCGGTCGTTTTGGATGGCTCACCGCTAGACTTGATTGGTTCCTATTATGCAGACGTTTCGGTTGGTAGTAAAACTATTCGGCACCGAATGACCTTAATTCCTGACAGTTATTCCCATGATTGTATTATCGGACAAGACATATTACATCAGTGGGGTCTATCCGATGTAATAATGCAACATCTTGGACTTCCAATCCAGGCTATAAATTCTGTTAACGCTACGTATCCAGCCAGTCTTCTTGAAACCGTCACTATTCCGGCTCGCTCTCGCATGATTGTGCGGTGTCGAGTTGAACAAGGCGCATGCCTTGGCCAATCATCCTTGTTTGATCCTACCTCCGACCGATTTGCGGAGAAAGGTATTCTTGCTGCAAGAGCTGTAATAGCACCTGCTGATGGGGTTTTCCCGGTGATGCTCCTTAATTTTTCAGTTTCCGACGTTGTCTTGCATCAACACAGTTCCATGGGCTCAGTTAGTCCCTTGGACGAAACCACAGAAGTGGCTACGTGCTCAGACGAAAACTTGGCTTCGCGAGTTAACACTTTCCGACCAGAAAAATTAAGGAATGTTAACATCAATCGATCGCGATTATCGGCAACGCAAGTAAACTTGCTGCTTCAATTTTTGGAGCAGAATTGCGATATGTTTGCGACTGACGACAACGAGTTGGGACAGGCAAAAGGTGTGAAACATGTCATTGATACCGGTACTCATGTCCCGATTAAACAACCATTGCGAAGGGTTCCATTTTCCCAGAGGAAAATAATTTCAGAAGAACTTGCCAAAATGTTGGCTGCAGGCGTCATCGAACCTTCCGATTCGCCGTGGGCATCGCCAGTCGTTCTTGTTCGCAAGAAAGACGGTAGTTGGCGATTTTGTGTTGACTTCCGCAAACTGAATGACATTACTGTCAAGGACGTTTTTCCTTTACCACGCATTGATGACATTTTAGATTCCCTAGGTCGGATGAGGTACTTTTCCGCTCTTGATTTAAAGTCCGGATATTGGCAAGTACCTCTGGATAAATCTTCTCAGCCGAAAACAGCCTTTCTTACTCACGATGGCTTATACCAGTTCACCGTGATGCCATTCGGATTGACAAATGCTCCGGCTACATTTCAACGATTGATGGCCTGTGTTCTTTCCGGATTACAAGGCCATAACTGTCTCGTTTATCTAGACGACATCTTGATTATGTCTCGCACATTTGACGACCATTTAAGAGATCTGCAACAGGTGTTTGACCGTTTGAGACGACATGATTTGAAATTGAAGCTGTCCAAGTGTGAATTCGCTAAGGATTCAGTTGAGTATTTAGGTCATGTCGTTACTCCTGATGGTCTAAAACCCAATCCTGAGCGAGTTCGCTCTATTCGTGATGCCAAGGCTCCAAGTAATGTTCGTCAATTGCGCCAGTTTTTGGGGCTTTGTGGATACTATCGCCGTTTTATTAAGAACTACTCTACCTTGGCAGGTCCCCTTAATTCTATGTTACGAAAAGAGAACCGTTTCCGGTGGACGCATGAGTGTTCGATTGCGTTTGAATCCTTGAAGCAAAAATTGACTTCGGCTCCGATACTGGTTTTTCCTGATTTCCAGAAAGAGTTTATTGTGCAAACTGATGCTAGTGGTACTGGACTTGGAGCTGTTCTTTCACAAATTCAAAGCGATCATCAAGAACATCCAATAGCTTTTGCCAGCCGTACGTTAACTCGCAGTGAACGCAACTATAGCACGACTGAGCGTGAAGCTCTAGCTCTTATCTATGCTTTGCAAGTATTTCGACCATATATTCATGGGATGCCTTTTCAGTTGGTAACTGATCACAAACCTTTGATATACATTTTGAAAGGCAAAAATTGTACTGGCCGCTTAGCTCGCTGGTACACAATTTTACAAGCTGAACATGCAAACGTGCGCTACCGAGTCGGAACTAAACACGTTAATGCAGATTATCTGTCCCGACTAGCAGAAGAAAGCACTCGAGTGGATAGAGCTGTTCAGGTTAGCCTAGTGGACGACCTCTCCACCGAAGTAGATGCCGTTTCGAAGATCACTCATTTCCGCACTTCTACTGACCCTTCTTTTCTTGTAGACCAAAAAGTTGACCCTTACTTTGGACCTATCTGTAAGTTTCTCTTAGACGGCACCTTACCAGCTGACCCTCAGCTTCAAACTTCTATCCTAACGGTCGCCGATTCGTTTCATTTTGAAAATGGGCTCTTAGTTGTTCCACGTTCCACGGGCTCCACGGGCCGGTTTTCCACGGGCCGGTTTTCCACGCCCAGTGTTCCACGGGCCGGTTTTCGGTCCGCTGGGATATTGAGTCTTTACTGTGTCGCCAGGTTATCTGCCCATCCGTTGGTTCAGGCCCTTCCTATTCGAAGACCGTGTTGATTGTCTCTGACAGTCAATGCCGTCAAGTTGCTGCGGTAGAGGGCGGCGACGTCCTTCCAGTCCCTGGTGGTTTATTCCATGATTTGGTCGCTTCTTGCGTTTATCATGGATATCGCCCCCAGTCCTATCGTTTCGTCGTATTCAATTGTGGCATCAACGTGGTCCAGCGGGAGCCTTCCATGTGGCATCGTTCCTGGGAGTTTCTGGAAACCTGCATCCATGTCTTGCTGGAAAGTCCCTCTTATCCCTCCGTCCTGGTCAGCTTACCCTTCCCTGTTCCTGGCATCCCGCACGTGCCTGAATTCTGCGCCCTCATCAAGTCAAAGGTATCTTCTTTGGATTCACCTCGTGTCCACGTGTGTGATCCGGCCGACTATTCAGGTGCTTTATCTACTTCCGGAGGTCCCATCGGCCGTGTCCTCGATCGCCGCCGCCTTCATCTCAACCATGCCGGGTTCCGGGAAACATGGCGGTTGTGGTGTTCTATTTTCCCTGAACTCCGTCCCCTGGAAGTCACGCTTTCTGGCCGTTTGTACCCCAATGGTAATGGAAAGGTGGATTGGCGTTCCATCATTTCCAAGTATGGTCGGTTTGATCCTCATATGGGTCAGTCTGGTCGCCGTGGTCCGTCCGGGGGCCGTTCGTCTCGAAGAGGGGGCGTGTGAAGACTAATTTGAATACGAACTAACTTTGTTCCTGCTTGCCTATCTGTTTGCGCAAAGAAACTAATTTGCATATTTGTCAGAAGATTGCTATTTCTGTTACCCTGTTTTTCTGTTGTCTGTTGTCTGAAGTCCAGTTTAATAGAAAGTCGTGCTTATTGTCAAATAGATAGGTCTTTTCATTTTTATTTTATAGGTTAAGGTTTTAATTAAAAGAAGAATCTGTTATCCAATCTATTTCGTGAATCTATCTATCCATTCTATCAGTGAATTCATTAAGAAAATTCAGAGTAATTGACAAGAACGTGGTACTGCCTGGCGATAATTTGGATTGAGGTAAAATTTATTTGTTGTAGGCAAAAATATTGAATATATATGTAATGCATGATGACATTCAACCGACATTCATTTATATTGCCATCAAATGTATGGTCAAATAATTCTAACTGAAGTGTTCTGACGGAAATTTGGGTCAAAAAAGATAAAGAGATCCTATATATATTCCTAAACACACCAGGTTAAGTACATCGTTAAGGTTAAGGTAGATCATCGGTTAAGATTCTCATGGAATACTGTCCATGTCGCCAACTAAAATCTTAAATCCCACCTGTTTCGCACTATAGCGTCTGCTACCGAACTTCTTCAAGAATTGTTCGAAAACAAGAACAATAATATTGAGATTCACAGAGAGTTATATTTACGCAGGTTTGCCCGTGTGATCGGAGCATTTGCGGAACCCGTAAGCATAGGTTTATAAAAATGTATTCTTATAACTTTCTGAGCAGCAAACCAATTATTGGCTAATTTCACCGAAATATTTCTGGTTGTAATCTTTGAATTGACAATTATATTTATTAAAAAATTTATGTTTTCTTTTGCAGATGGTTTGGGTGACTTCTTCAACCTGCTGCGTGATTTGTGTTTGGAAAAAACAGAGTCCATATCTTTTTGCCAACGGAATTGTATTAAAGGTATTATTTAAGATAGCTTAAACACGAATAATTTGTGCCTTAAATTTAAAATCATTATTCTGTGATACGTAAGCTATATATAGTAGTATTTCAGTTTCTTTATAATTCACGGTCGTTTATTTAGAGCATTACCCTTTCAAATCTTAACTCTTATGCACTATACACTTTCCGATATATGATTTGCATAATCTATAAGTCACAACTGTGTAGCAGCTTTAGCCTACACCCTTTACAAATGCTTAAGTTTAATCGAATATGTAGACGTTTCAAGCTTTTCTACCAGTGTGCACACACACACACACACACACACATACACGCACACACACACTACGCTATATTTTTAAGTAGTATAAGTCTTTTTAAGTCTGAGTTTAATACTTGGATTTTCTTTGGCAAACACACATATTTCAGATATATATATATATATATATATATATATATATATATATATATATATATATATATATATATATATATATATATATAGGTTAGATTTGGCCAATAAAACTTCGATAGAAACAACTTTTTGTAAAATCACTTTGGTTTTGTTTTTCATTTTAGCTCTATCCTCAGTCATGCTATTCTTCTCATGTGCGTCTGCATTAACTGTTCGTTTAAGGTGGTGATTCCCTTTGGTCACAAAAGTTTGCACCGTTATTACTCGTTCATTACTTGGAGTTAAGAAGCCATTTTTATATCAAAATGTAGCTTGACATTTTCTCATTTTAATGCATACCATGAAACTAATGCTGCTTTCTTTGAATATTTTTGACACATTTTTGAAGAAGTATAATTTTCCAGATTTTTTGCAGACTCAAGTAAATTTTTTCGCGAGACATCGGTTATATCATTCGATACCTCCATCAAATAGCTGGGGACGATTTTTTATTTATTGTGAAATCGCTCTTCGTTGTAGAGAAATAAGCTGAAATGTGTGCGTAACCTGTATTTTGACTACTTTTTCCAAATTTGTCAAGCGATTACTTTAGCTAGAAAGCAGTAATCGAGGCAACTAAAAACACGTCCCTGGGTATATTTGTGCAGAACCCATTTGTTAAGTAGCAGCCCTCCAACTTTCATGGTGAATGCTCCACAATCTTTGGAAAAAAATTGGTCGTGTTTTTGCAAAAACTACATTTTTCATGATAGCAACCTACGGGATAGCTTTTGGAAGATGATCATCCATCGGATAATTTGCCCCTGTGAGACCTTCGAATCGACGCCCTTAGTTTGATTTACCGGCTTGTGTAGTTCAAGAAATGATGGATTATTTGATTTTTGCAAAAATGACAAGTTTTCGACGCCAAAACAAGAAAATCGGCTATATCTCACGGTAGAGAAACGCTAGAAACTTGCTTTAAAAAGCAAACATGTGAAGCTCAACGAGATCTTTCAAATGAATATAGTCGTAACTGTATAGCTGCAGCCAAACTTTCAGAAATTGGGAAAAACCGCCCTGATCGGAAATCTCGAATTTTTGAACCGGGATTGCGCGGAGGGTGTTAGAACGCTAAAAGAATGTATTTCGGAAAGTTTCGCCAAATATCATCCTGATTTGCGCCGCCAACCAACAATTTGTGCCCAAAAGGAATCACCACCTTAAGTATTCGTCTATTAATGCCATCGCTAAAATTCCCGACGATTATGCGAA
>JASAND010019836.1:0-25170 GCA_030248195.1 Trissonchulus latispiculum | reverse complement strand
GTTCTTCTATTCATGCCACATCTTTGCTCATTATTAATAGCTCTTTTGTTCATGCCACAGATTCCTTATAACATTTAAGGGGGGTCCATTTTTTGGTCATTTTTTCGACTTTCTCCGATCTCGCTGATTTTTACGTATTTTATTGTCCAAACGGTATATTTTAACGAGTTTTTAAAATTAAAGTTGTAAGTCTTACGGTTATTGAGTAATTTCACCTCAAAGTTGCGATTTCATGTGTTAAACATAGGAAATTAGAAAAGTTGTCACTTTTTCACGTGCGCCAGAGAAATCTCACGAATGGCAAAATGGATCCTTTCAAGCTTTATATTATATTAATTCCGTGTTTCCGAACTGTGATTTGTAGGAATCAGAATTTTAAATTAGGTCTTTAAAAAATTTTAATGAATTTTTGAAGTATTAAAATTTCGTATCAGTTTAAATTTTAATACTTCAGAAATTCATTAAAATTTTTTAAAGCCTAATTTAAAATTTTGATTCCTACAAATCATAGCTCGGAAACACGGAAGTAATATAATATAAAGCTTGAACGGATCCATTTTGCCCTTCGTGAGATTTCTCTGGCGCACGTGAAAAAGTGACAACTTTTCTAATTTCCTATGTTTAACACATGAAATCGCAACTTTGAGGTGAAATTACTCAATAACCGTAAGACTTACACCTTTAATTTTAAAAACTCGTTAATATATACCGTTTGGGCAATAAAATATGTAAAAATCAGCGAGATCGGAGAAATTCGAAAAATTACCAAAACATGGACCCACCCCTTAACTTGATTTATCTAACTTTTAATTTTAACTAACAAATTTAAATTTAATTAACAATTTAACAATTTAAATACTATTTAACGCTTGTATCTTATTTTATGGCATTTCTTGAGGATGAGGAGCACGAAAGGAAGAAATTTCATTTCCACAAAATTTAAACTCAAAATGAACTTGTCCAATTTTACTTCAAAGCTTCGTATTTTGCATAAAACTTCGTGTTTTACGATTTCACTGATTCCGTACTCCTATACATTTAAAGATACTGTTTATATTTTAGAAGTCAGTGATTATAAGGCTTATGGTTAACGAAGCAGTGAGCCGTTGGACTCGCCCAGTTCATTTCAGTATCAAATTCTCTTTACGGAGAAAAAACAAGTTCAAAGGAATAGATTCATAGTTTCATTAATATGTCACTAGCGTTTTAGCAAAGAATCTGGTTTAAATCGATGATTTAAATAAAATCCAGGACTGTCTGGAAGTACGCAATGGCAAGAGTATGAGACCAAGCATACTCTATCTGATCAGTGCGAAACCTAACCGATTCACACTATTAAATGTCCCCACAAATTGGACCCTCACGTCACGACAAACACAGTTTGGACGAACTCAGTAGTTGTGTTTTTAATATTAAGGCGGCTTGAATAGCGCACGATGCTAATGTTAAGTGCTCGGGGCAGATTTGGCTAACCCTCCCACTTCACTACACTTGGCTTTGTCGGGTGTTGCGTCTCGCTCAAATTTGACGCACTAAAATGCATAAGACTAGAGAGAAACTTTATTTTAATATATAATGTTTCGACTGCGTTTACTGTGTTGACGATAAAATAGCTTTAAGTTAAATGAACGCTTAAAATATCAACAGTAATACTGTTGGATTTCAGATTTCATGGCCCTCAAAGATGGATGGCTATTGCCATACATTCCGTTGGCTTGAAGGATTTCAGAGATGTTCCACTAGAAGGAGCGCTGCAACATTGACTGGATCCAAGCCACAGGATCAATTTTTTTCACAAATTCGTGCTGCTGTCCCTTTTTACAATTAAGATCAGACCAGACGAAAGCTGGCTGCTATGCTTTGTCGAAATCTGTAACTCCGCTGACATTCAACCTAGTGACCCCAAATGTGAAAAGTTTTTAACCGTTCAGAGTTAATAAGTGCTGTCGTAAAGCCCGTATAGTCTAACACGAATACTGTTTGATGCAGTGGTTTCTTTGTCGGTTGTTGTAGTGACAGAAGTTGTAAGGCTGACACAAGTCCCCTCCGAGTGGGTGCCAGCAGTATCGGCGCCGTTGATTACACTGGCAAAAGAAGTTAAGTTTGTTGAAGCATCCGTTGTTTTAGTGTACAAACCCGATTATTCTTTATGGTAATTGTCGAGGTTAATTCCCGCAACCATTTTTTTTGACATAATTTGACAGATACCATTTTTTGACATGAGCGATCAAAGTTCAGGAACCTCAAACCACTCAATGCACTGACTTGATCTGTTATCTCTAGACAGATTTTGAACAGATTCAAAACGGTATATTTTTCGATAAAAAGAGGGAATCCATCCGCTGGAAATTGGGTTGCTTTTGTTTGACAATCAATTATCCCATAATTTGGAAAGCATTCGCAGCTTCGAAAATATGACACGTAGGCGTCTGAAATAAATATCCTGTTACATGCTGACTTTTGTTTAGAGTGTGGATGTTGCTTACCAGACTAGGATAGATTAATGAGGTTATTGTTAGCAGACTGAAAAAATAAAGTCTAAAGAGATGCCGCAAGTGGCGCCGCGAACCCCTCTCTTCCGCTCTGGGAGATGGGGAGGGGGATTTAATCCTGCTCACAATATTTAACATATTTACAAATAATCTTATCACCATTGAGTACTGACTACCTAGACGTTTACTTATACGTTGAGTAGATAAATTGCTAATATTTTAGGTATGTTGCACGGTGTCTTGCTTTTATTGTGTTTCTTTGTTTTAGTTGCGGATAAGAATCAGAGAAAGGATCCAACGTTGGACGAAGAGTCCCTGAACAAGCTTTTAAAGGACTATGGAACAGAAATTTTCGATTTTTCCCATTTAGAGCAGGGGGTGGGAGGGAGATTTACAATTTTACGGTGGTTAATTTTAAATCAAGTGAGCTGGTCGACGCGCTAGACTAGAACAAATTTATGAGGAAAAAAGATGCGCTTTTAAATTCAATATTCAATTAGGATATGTTTTGCAAAGTACACGCACATGAGAGCATCGCCATTTTTATCCAAGCTAAAATACAGCACTTTTTCAAAATGCCATGTTCATTCACAGTCTAGAGTCTAGACTTTGCTGATATAAATTTTGAGGAAAAAGTGACCACCGAAGACAAGCAATAAAGTGATTGGGTCTTCCATCAGCCTGCTAATATCAACGTAACTGTTCACAACACAGATTTTCCCTTACAAGGCGGACCGTTTGAGGACAGTTTACTAACCGCCCTGTTACAGAACTAGGAAATGACGACAGTTAGTCTGCTGTCCTTCCATAGACTCGTGCTTTTGGCGCTATTTAGCACTTGGGTTACAGAAGGCCAAACGGATTGCGCGTCTTCACGAGCAGCTAAGAAGCTTCAGGAAGAATTTTTGACTAGTATCCTTTAGAAACTCAAATAACCTTAGCTAATTTAGAAATGCCCGAAAGTATGCTTTCCTGTTCTATTTTTGTGTACGCTGGCGATGAAGCAGGGCTGAAAAAGGAATTGATTAGGAAATCAGCAAAGCAAATCAGACAAAAGCGAATAAATCGTTTATTATGGGAACAGCAGTTGTCATTTATTGCTAATATTTAAGCATTTTTTTGTTGTGTTGTATGTTCTGATTGCGGAAAATTCTTTAGTTATGCATCGGATAGGCACAATGACGACTGTCTTAAAGTTAGTACGTTGTTCAAGAAAGGGAAATTCAATCCTACAGTTCGTGTTCTTGACAAAATTCGAAATTTTGTTGTTTCCTTTAATTACGATGAAAGTTTTCAGCAGTTGACTAAGTATTTTGCAGCTATGACTATTAAAGTTTTTTACTTCCGCCGATAACCGATGAAAACACATAACTTTAACTATATTAGAGTCGGGATACAATTTGCAACAGCTTTCACCCACCAGCATAATAACAACGCCTGAACAGGAAGTCCAACGTCACGAAATTCATAGAAGCTAATTGTTAGCACTCTTTACGAAGAAGGAAGAAAACAATTGGCAGCTATAACTACAGAAAGGCAAGTAGGTCGAATACTCATAAGATAAACTCTAATTCAGGGATCAAGCCTATTTTTGAATCTTCTCGGAAAGATGAAGCATATTTTTTAATATTGTGGAAAACCTTCGATGAGGGTGATGGATTCTATAAGCAATAATGTTTCAAATCTCATTGCTGCCTTTCAAAAGCTGTCTATATTGTTATTGTACCTATAAGCCTGGTTCAGCTACCTTGCAAATATTTTCCGTTATTAACAACATCTTCGCAAGATTGGTGTGTCGACATATGTTACCCTAACTAATAAATGTTTCACTCACATGTTTTACTTGTTTACAAGATACACTTCTATAAATATGCCTCAATTTCAGTAAGTTGACGATGACGAAGTCGACGAAAAACATGCAACAATTAAATTACCAAGGAAAAACGCCAGAGGCAGGTCAAAAAACAGAAAAGGAATGCATTTATTGACGACGAAGCCGAGAAAAAAGGGCTCCACATCTTTCAAAATATCAAATAAAACGTGTAAATTTTACTTAAATTTTTACAAATGATTTTCATAAATCGCTTTGGGCGTTGAACGTACACTGAAGAATGTTTTCAAACGGTTGGCTGATTGGTTTTTCTTGGTTTGTCATTGGTTTGTCTGGCAAGAGCTTGGATTGAATTTAGACGATCTGAAGCAAGTAATAGATTGAAATACACATGGCCGATATCTCAGGAGGATCTCAAGATCATCTAGATCCAGTATATAAACCTACAACTGAACCCATATGCGTTCTCAATATATCGATTATCTATCTATTCTATTATGCTTATTATCTTTCAACAACATTTCTGTTAAAACAGTTTGCTTCTAGTTTGTTGTAAATATTGTCTCAACTCCACTATTTATACTAACATGGCGGATGTTGATATTTCTGTTAACTTTTTCTGTTCATATGACAAAGAAGATAATGTACAAACTTATCATTGCAACTACTGTGTCGCCGCTAAAAAAGTGCACATGAACTTTTTTCACCAACACCTGGTTCATTCTGTTGATTTGAGCTCTTTGGCATCATTATTTTTTATTTTTGGCGTTTTATTATAGCAGCAAGAAGCAGCTTAAGAATTTATAGGAGTATTGTAGTTGGACCATATACTATCGAATCACTTCTTCGAAGCGGTATGAGGTCTATCCCTGTGGACTTTTCGGTTACATTGGCCGGAATGGCATTTCTGAATTTCCATAAATAGCGTTTTACGGAACATGTGTAATGAACTGACTGACCTGGAATTCTCTTTCAGATTTAAAACGATTGATTTGATATGATTTGATAGTAAACTGCGTTGGCTTACTCTACTTACTTAGGCCAGACGAGTTCTAGTTACACAGAAGGTCAGCGCGTCTGTCTGGTTAGACAAACTTATGTACCAGACTCCCGAAAGGTAGTTTGCCAAAATCGGGAATCTCTACAGCCGACCTGAATAGGGGTACTGCTGTGAGTTCGTTTAGTCGGTGACCAACAGAGAACGGCGAGAGGGGTCGATTCTCGCTCTATTTGTTCACTGCCAAAATCAAATAGAGGGCCTTGACACGCAGATCAAAGGCACAAGCTCAAGTCTTCTCTTCTACAAGAGGTTCTAGTCAGATCTCTAGTGAGATCTGAGAAAACTTACTGTTGGTTTGGAAGATCACACCCGGATCTATAGGTCACTGGTCCACAGTCTTGTGTAAACACGGCACTCTGTTTATTATACTTATGACAATTACTAACAACTGAGTATTAGATATAATAGTGGTTACAATAATAATATTAATTACGCTGAATAATAATAATAATGGGGTACCAAATACAAGTATACCGACAATTACTATTAACAGTCAATATACCAGAGTTGCCAGACTCTCTACAGGGTGGATTTGGAATAATTTAGATTATACGCGTTCAGCGAAGGACTAGACTCTTCTTCAGGTTACTGTTATGTCTCTACTTCTGCTAGAATTCGACTCTAAGACCTAACTCAGTTCAACTACTGGTGTCCTATATGCTTTATGTGCGTGTTATGCTGGTGCACTCTCTCTTTATCTGTCCTTTACAGTACCAAAGGACCCAAACAATATTAATCAACAGCAATTAATAATAATACAATTGGGGTGGGCTCGGACTTTGGGTGAGCTCTCAGTTGCTGCAAAGTAGTCGCTAGGACTCCACAGCCCACTTTAGAGATTGCTATTGGAGAGGTTCCTGCTGATCAACTCCAATTCAAGAGGATCAGCTAATACAAGGCTCGGAGAGGAGGGGGTAGTGCCAGGAGATAGCCTTATATGAAATTAAACAGTTAATTTAAAGTTCTAAATTAGTTTAGATCTGTCTTCTTGTTATTTCTTCTCCACTAATGGTTTCTTAAGATCAGATAGTAACAGAGCTTTTAAAGCAGAGCAATGGGGATATCCACCCCCAATAAGGTAAGAAGAACTGAGATCATCATTTTCAATTAAATAGACAGTGAAATAAGGTTTCAAGGTTCAAGATTACAAGGTTCGAGAATCCGGAGTAAACTTTCAGTTTACTGACAATTTTTCACAATTTTGCTGTTGGTTTTAAACACCACCAAATGATTCTGATGCCGGTACGAATTGTCTCTGCCTCAAAGATCCTGTTACACTTCCAAATAGACTAGATCACCTACAGTTAATAGTTCCAATTATCGATTCCACTGATGCCACTTGACTGAGCACTTCCGGCTCCTGAATAATGATTCCAACAGGTTAATCACAAGTATCTTTCCAGAGGCACGACAGACTATTCAGGCAGGAGATCTTTCGACTTCGCACCGGAATCAAATGGGTTAAAACCCATTAATTACACAGTTATGGTGCGGGAATCGAACCCAGCAACCATTATTCACTCTTTTGGCTTTCAGATCTTGAGTATGAATTTGTCGTCTTGAGATTGTTGAAACGTTTTAAAACTCGTTAATTTTAGTGTAAAATTTTGAAGGCCTTTATGTTATCTCCGACCGCAAAGATCAGGTTTGCAGAATGTAATATTTCGGGCAATTTCCTACACTGTTGTGCAGGAAATTGCGACTAAACACGTCTCTGTAACATACATTCTGCTGTTGTACTGTCCAGAATTACCGCAACCAAGTTCAAGCAATTCTGAATCTCTGATCACAAGGAAGAGCTCAATATCTAGATCAATTTGATGGTTACGTCCATGATTTAGCTATTGCACAGAAACGACACCATAAACGTAGTTTTGTTTAGTTTCAGGACGATTTCTGGCCCCAAACTGCAGGAAATACCCATTTCCTGCGTAGATTGATTCAAAACTGTAATTTTGACATTAAACTACAAACTAGTGCATAAACGTCACTTTTATTGCGATTGGAAGATAGTCTGGTACTTATTAATTATTAACCGTACGTAACTAATAATTGTATATCCTATTTCTGGTTACTCTGTTCAAATCAAATGCCATGTGTGCAGTACTTGATTTATTTCTATTTTTATTGGTTTATAGCCTGTTTTTGTGGCCTAAACCGGACGGATGCTAAGATGTCGAACGCAATTCCGTCCCATTGAACAAAGTTAAGAAACATAGCACTGGCAAGCATAAAGATCACAATATTACGTATTCCAAATAGGAACAGCAGTAACCGCAGATTTTAAGCGGAAATCGTGATAATTAAAGTAATCATTACAGTATTTTTTACCTAAACAACGCGAACGCAGATTGCTTATCAAGACTTCCGGTAGCTACAACGAAAGAAGCTGAAAGTTTGGAAACCAAAGACATAACAAAGATATGTTTTGTTGCCCAGGGTACGGAAGTTTCTTTCGCCGAACTACAAAGGGCTTCCCTAGAAGATCCGGTGCTGTCGAAAATAAAGTCCTATGTGGAAACAAGATGGCCACTCAGGGTAGACGGTGACGCTTTCCGACCATATCATCAGCGAAAATCAGAGATTTCCGTCCAGAATGGATGCGTATACTGGAGAGATCGGATTATCGTACCGATTACGTACCAATCCACCATTTTAAATGAACTACATGCCGGACATCATGGTATTGCCAAAACTAAAAGCTTAGCTAGACAGCTTTGCTGGTGGCCCACGATGAATTCGGAAATAGAACAGAAAGTTTCCGGATGCAGTCAATGTGCCAAAGGCCAAAGTTTCCCGCCTTCCGAAACAATGACCTGGCCTAAACCCGCTACGCCTTGGGATAGGGTACATGTAGACTATGCAGGTCCAGTGGACGGCAAGATGTACCTTATCTTGGTAGACGCATTCTCGAAATGGCCCGAGGTAATTCCACTCAACTCGTCAACGACGGAGGTAACGGTAACCGCTCTGAGAAGCGTATTTTCTCGTTTTGGGTTGCCAACCACAATAGTCAGCAACAATGGCCCATCATTTGTTGGGCATGCCTTTAAAGCATTTTGTGCAGACAATGGGATTCGACACATTACCACGGCTCCATATCATCCAAGTTCCAACGGAGAAGCCGAATCCTTTGTTAGGATCTTAAAGACACACCTAAAGAAACAGAGCTCTGCATCCTTGAAACTTCAACAGTTTTTGTTGTCGTATCGGTCAACTCCACATACCGTAACAGAAAAACCCCCAGCAAGCTCCTGCTTGGTCGAGAAATCAAGACTCGACTTCTCTTGGCATTTACCAAGAAAGAAGAACTTGAAGTTGGTTCAGCGGACCCAAAAAGACGATTTCGAGTTGGGCAACGCGTCTGGACCAAATCAAGCAAAGAGGGATCCTGGCTGTTGGGTGAGGTGGTGAGAAAGAAAGGTCGGTTAATGTACGAGGTTCGGGTACGGGGCCGCAATTTCATTCGGCATTGCGACCAAATCCGTTCTGCCGGGAATACCGGGGTGCCTCCCAGACTGACGGAGCTTGGAACTTTGACGAAATGCCAGATGTTCTTCCTGCCGCTGATCAGGGTCCTGGTCAGCATGAACAAGCACCGCAGCCAGAACCTATCCAACCACAAGAAAGAAGATATCCCTTAAGACAGAGACAGCCAAGAAATCCTTTGCTCCCAATGGAATACGAAGCACTGCTAAAACGACGCCAAGCCAATCGCTAGCTCAACAAAACCATTTGGGAAGAGGAAGATGATGTGAACTATGCTAAGAATACCAAGAAATTAGTTTTAAAAATGTCATTCAATCCTATAGTTACTTTATATATATGTATGGAATATAGTTAAGTCAGATAGAAGTTGCCGCGCTCTCATCATTGGCGCACTGGAAATCTGTTCTGTACTTTGACTCTAATTTCTGCCATGGCTAAACTGACTTCTTTACGAGGACCTAGGTAAATTTAATAAAGAATGCAGGAGATTTGAATTTTCAGCCAAAATAATGTCAGCATTGTACAATTCGAATTAAACACAGCGTCCTTTTGTTGCGATTCGTCCGCCCTATCACGTAAAGCTGCCTATGCGGACGAATCGAGGACTTCCTGGGCATTATCTGATGGTTATGACCTAATCCGGGGTCCCCTTGACCCTAGGCCTGGATTCACTACCTCATTTGTATATTTTCACTCATACCTCAATTATGTACATTAAGACTACATTCCGACACCCATTCAGTCCAATCGGACTCACACACATCACTAACTATATCTAACTTCCAATTATGCAATCTCCCGTTTATTATCTGATTCTTAGGTAGTTATTTTGTAATGCCCGTAACACCACGGACACCGGAACAGAAAACACATACACACACAAACACATATACTCTTTTACCTCCGATTGCTTCATTTAACATACCATCATTACTTTATTACAAACTTAGCTAAAGACGCACATTCATCAGTTACACATATATTTTTACGTAACATTCATACCGTGCCACTGCTGGCATACTTATACGACATTCATGCAACATTCACACTGTGCCACTGTTGGCGCACTTACGACATTCACACAACATTCACACTTACGTACTGTTTTGGTTAACATTAGGGTGACTGCTAATCAGATCCACCCTTATCCTGCCTAATACCATAATAACAGTCACACCCGGCAAACTTCAAGACCTTTATAGCACAAAGGAGTTTACATGAGTTGCCTCATTCATACACTCATTTTCACACTTTCATACACATCACACACACACTAATTTGCTCCTTCGTTCTCATTCTTGCAGTTCTCACAACCTTCGTCGAACAGAAGGAGTTTATGTGATCTGCATCACGCATACAAACATACACAGAACGGACATTCACACACACACTTTCACATATTCTAACTTAGCTAATACCTCTTAAATTCCTGAAATAAAACATAGTTACTAAACATAATATTACAATTATTAATCATGTTAAACAATCCTAACTACTAACTTTTCTATTTCTAATCTAAATTCTAGGTACTTCCCTAAACTATTGACTTATGCACATTTTGGGAATTTTCTGTAAGAGTTGCTGTTTTGTTTACTTGAACTTTGGGAAGCTTGAAACTTGGTAACTCGAATTTAGGAAAACCTAATGTTTTCCTCGCTTGAAACAAAGTTTAATCGAAACTTGTGAAAGCCCGAGTGAATAATAATTGCTAAGCAATTATTATTAAACAAAACTACAAAACGTATTATGTTTTAATTTACTGAATAGAGGAAGCCGGCCATTCCTCCTCAAAACTCAGAATTATTAATTAACAAGGTAATGTAGAAACTCAAGGTTTTAGATTCAGTTCAAAAATAACCTATATTTTAGAAACCCGATAATTTTGAAGCCGACCTAACGCTGAAAACAAGGACAATCATATAAACAGTGGTTTTTAAATCGGTAGCGCCTTCGTTACAGAATAGGGCCGGCAACACCTAGTTGCCGGCTGTGGGGTGAAAAGATCCTTATAATTAGCTTAATAAAAATCAGGGTCGTAATTAAGGGACCCTCTATCTCAATCTTAGGGGTGGGTCCCCACTCAAAATCCCGTTATTTCGCAAATCCCCATGGCCACGAGGGCCCTCTTCACAATGCAAAACTGGCCTCTAGGGCCGTGGCTTGGAATAATAAAAAAGAGTTGGCCAATTGGCCGCACAAAAGAAAAAAGGGGCCCTAAGGCCAAAAATTACATAATATAAAAAATAGGCCCGAAGGCCGACAATGTAAAATCCCTAATTTTTGGCCTAGGCAGTGCAGTTGAGCCGGGTATAAAAGACCCAATGGCTCCTTAAATTGTGTGTGTTCGCGGTGTGTTGCTCAATACCTTTTCTGGCCCGAAGGCCAGAAAGGTCCCTAGATTTTTTCCTAAAAATTTATAGTGAGTGCACAGTCTTAGGTGCTGCAAACCACAGCCCACTATAAGGACGTGCACTCGGAGAAGAGAATTTGGCCGACCGCTCTCGGTCGGCCCTCAGCGAACACTAATGAGAATTTAGAATTCGCCACTGAGCTGACAGCTCTCTGACAGCTCAGTGACAGCTCGGAGACGGGGACTTCTCTTTGATTTTAGGTGGAAGCTTCTAGAAGTTTCTAGAAACTTCTAGAAGCTTCCTATCTTTTCCACATGAAAATCCAGGCTCTTTTTGGGCCTGGTGGTCAGTTGGGGTGAAGATTAACGATAATGGCGAAATATTGCCCCTAACTGACCACTTTTCTGATTAATTTCTGGGTCCGAAACTTTCTGAAATTTTATAAAATTTTGGTTAACATGTAAATGCAACCAAAGGGGGAAGTTTCAGATCTAATTTTCAACTTTCACGAATACAACCGAAATGGGGCTCAAAAATCAGGCCAATCCCGGCCGATTATGGGAAAAATATTTTTAAGTGCCATCTTCGGGCACAACTTATACGAATAATTTTATATTAAAATTATTATTAAAATTATTTCAAATTTTATAATTTTCTTTGGCTTCTCTTGTCCTGGGCCCCTACTTTGAAATTTTGGGTGAACTTTTGGCCGCAAACAAGAGAAGCCAACACAGCAACCTTAGCAACAATTGCTCCCTATTGCTAGAAACTCAGTGTCCTCGCTTGACCGAGGAAGTAGGGAGCAATTGCTTAAAAATGTGCATAAAAAATCATACGTAATTTTCTAGGTAAATCTAACTATAATTCCTAACTCTACGTACATTGTTACCTATTTCTACAAGTTTTTATTAATTTTAAATTATTAGGGAGGAGGCTAAGCCCCCTCCAGACCTACCTATGTACACAAAAAGTGTGTACTAACTTTCTTTTGGAGAGGCAATTCTCTCCTGGCCTCTTGGCCCACAACAAAGTTCAAGTGGGGACAAGCCTCACGTAGAGGGAATGAATGGACGCAGTAGTACTCCCACTACTACGCTGTCTGGGAAGCAGGCGGCTTCCCAGACAATGGAAAGGGAGTTCCCACAAAGTTAAGACAAAGGTAGGAGAGTGCCAACTTTAAGGCAAACCTTTTAAAGAGGTAAGATTACGAAATTAGAAGTAATCTTACTAAAACATTTTCATTAATAACTCACTCATTTTTGGGAGTTAAAAAATGGGGATTGCATTTTTGGAATCAGGAGAAAATTGCCTTTCCAATGAACCTAAGTTTTCTAACCAAAAATTATTAAAATTAATTAAGGCTTAATTACCACTAATCAATGAATATAAATCCTAACTAACAGATAACACGTCCATTTTACATTATATAACTACGTAAATAAATATTTTAAACCTACCTAGGTGACTATCTTCCAATATTTGGCATTTTCTTGCCATAAAACCGCACTTTAGGGAATTTCTACGGGCTTAGAAACAAATTTGTGTAGTTCTTTTCTGTGATTAGTAGCTAAAATTACTTTGGCACGGATTTCTTAACTGCCACCGATGACAATATAATTGAAAAGGTCCCATCCCGGACCAATTCCGGATCAAAGAAGAGTACCCACTCTTCAAATGGATCTCCTGCCAATTCGCTCTGATTAATGGATTATTTGATTTAGATATTAGTTTTATGTGTGCGTTCTGTTATTCTTGGTGTTCTAGATGGTGAGATATCTCTATTAAGCAATTAAATGAGTCTAGTTCTATTATTAATTCACCCTTTGGAGTAAAAACTGGGATGTTAATTGTAGGTTTCAGTCTGGCAACTCTGATATTTTCTATCAAATACAAAATATCTATACAAATATGAACTTGGACTTATAATTCCGGCAAACATGATGAAACATAAGCAATGCAATGATCTTCTATTTAACAGGATGTTGTTCGTTCTTTCAAACAATTAATTGGTTAACCAATTTTGACCCATTTTGACCATTAATGAAAGTCTTTTCATTACACATGCTGCCAAGACTCCATCACAGACACCCTCTAGAGTGCTAATAAAATTCACAACCACTCTGAAACAAACATCTGTTAAAACAGTATTCAATTGTGCGATAAGCTCTATTGTTTACATTTTGATAACAGACAGTTCGTAAGATATTTTCGACTAGGTGATGACTTGAAGGCTCTCCGTTTTATTATAGTGCTTTCAAAAATTTTAGCAATCTTTACAGCAAAACATCTTTTGCTTTAAAATGTTTTACAGCGCTGTACTACTAGAAGCGTTACTTAACCTTAGAATGTTTTCTTTTGAAACTCAAAGCACCCAAATTTTGTACAAATAAAATTTAAATTTTAAACGGCATTTGATTAAGAATAGATAATACAAAGTAGGTATGCTAAAGTGATAGATCAGAAGACTTATAGGAAAAATTTGTACACTATTTGGCAAACAACGAGCTTAGCAGACTGTTATGTTGTCCTGCAACTATAGACCACATTTCTTAAAGATTGGCAAGACTTATTATGGATTCTGCCAATGCAGTGGCTAATCCAATGATTAGGCAACGATTCCCACTTGGAAATCGCTTGTTCCTCGAAGTGGGAAGATGTGGGCCTAAGCGTGGGCTCCCTTGAACCGTGACCTAAAATTGTACGCAGTCAGCACCAGCAATCCCGATATCATGCTTCCTGAATTAACTAAGGGATCCGTCACAATGTTTGCATGTCAATTCAAGAAGATGGTGCGTCAGGTGGATGAAGTACTAAAAAGCTTGGCCGATAAGGAGTCGTCCCGAAATGGAGAAGAGGAAGCAAGCCAGAGGAAGAATGATGTTATTCCACCGTTGTTATCGCCACTATCTAGTCCAAAGCCTAAACAGGCGATGAGAGGCAAATTCAAAGACATTGCCAGAGCCTTTGTCCTGTCAGAAACTGAGGAAAGCAACGGAGACGCAGGTTTATTTAATTAACTTATATCCTAATTAATTAATTAATTTTAAGTTCACAACTAAGTTGATCTCACCCAGTAGAGTTACTTGACAGTAAAGCTGGTCGCTTCGTAATTAGAAATTAAAAATGGATAAGGCTTTACCGGAAATTGTGAAATATTCTTTGAGCAGTCAACTATACCAGAAGTATTATACAATCACATCGTTGACAACATTCGCTGCTCTCGCCTAAAACAAAATTCAGGAAACACATGAAGGATTGACTGTTTGCTTAACTAAAAACTGCTGTTAGTAGGTTATTTTATAATCTTGACTAACGAGCGGTTTTCAGCATCTTTGTTATAGAGTAACTGAACATGTGCTGATGTAGCAGATTTTTCTCCTATATATGCAATATACCAACATAGATAGATGGCTGAGAAAACAGGCAATTGTTGTAAACTCACTTGTCGTATTGTGAAGCAGGGTCAAACTGTATAAACCAAGTGCCCAAGCATACATTTCGCCAAAGGTTTTTGTAGTCTAAGCTATACTTCAACCAATTACAAACAGATCTGACACACCCCCGCCCCCCATGGACCACGGAAAGGGGGGTGTGGGATATAATACAATTGTATACAAATACAATACAAACAATAAATAATATAATTAGAAACTATTGGAAATTTTTACTATGACCCTGATTTCAGTACAGTATTAAAAAGGGAAGGTTTAATTGATCGGCGCTGTTTTAAACTTTGCCCAGTTTAGCCAAATTTAAATTGGCGAAACTGCTTGAGACGCTACAAGTGCAGTTTTTCCAGTAAAAATTGTAAAACTGTGTATGCAGCGTTTATAGAAACTTGAGTTCAACGTGAGAAAGCGCAGTTTGTAATAATGATTGCAAATATAGACATTTGCCAACAAGTGCAGTTTTGCTGCGACAAATATATATATATATATATATATATATATATATATATATATATATATATATATATATATATATTCATAGGGGGCAAAAGATATTTGACCCATGTCCACACGGGCAATGAAGTTGTCCCATAAACTTAGGGGGAGAAATTTCCAGATGCCCTTGCTCCATATTCATCTGGGACAAACGTCTTGCCTCATTTGGAGAAATAGTCTGTAGTAGATATGTGATCTGAGCACGTACTGTTCTCCAGCAAAGTAGTTTTCGTGATACTTTGAGTATATACTAGTTTTCTTCAAAAATAAACTCGGCTAACTTCTTTGTCACCGCCAATTCGGTTTGTGAAAACATTGTTTAATACAAAGTTAATTAAACACTTAAATTGCCAGACTTCCGACGCAGTCAGCCACAGCATTACCAGCATCCACATGGTTCACAAACTAACACCGTGCTTTTTGTTATCGGACCACAACAACGATTTTTCGCCTGAGTTAATAATCTTCGCCAGCTGTCGAGTAACAATTTCTTAAATCGAATTAAATTAAGCTCAGAATGAAGTTCATTTTTATTGTTTCTTGTTATCGTAACATGATAAGCAATATTATAATGTACCTAGTTATTCACATGTCTTCTGTAAATATTTGTACTGTAAGAATGGCGAGTTGAATACTTAGTTTTTTCAAACTGTCTTAGACACACAAAGCTATTTATGCGTGTATTTTCAAACTCATATTGCTTCTGTAACCAGGAAATTGAGAATATAGTCAAAACTGCTGCTTAATCAATAATATATAAATATGATTATGTCGAAAAACAAAGATAACATAACATCGTACATGAATGTAAACAGTTCAATAAAATAAAATTGTCAAAGCTGAATAAATAATACTGCTGGCGTCGGTCAGAGACCTATTCGTAAAAAGAGAACTATTTGAATTTGATTTACAGTAGGCCTTTCTTTGCTCAAAACAGATAAACTAACAAACTTTCGGCATATATTCGAGATGGCTATTGGCCAGGTGTAATAGACATCTCTCTCCTAGTAACCAGTAACCATAAACTTGGGCACCTGGCGTGCCACCGATTCCTTATAGCAGACTGCTTTCTGAATCTTCCAATAAACCAGTTAAACCTGCTAAACAGCATAAATTGGGATTGCCCAATTTGATACGAGAGTAGGACATCGCCATCCACTGATATCCTCTCCGAATTCCGCTTTAGGCTGGAAACCGTAGGTGTGTTTTGACATTTCGGAATTCGCTTAGATCGGTCCACTTTGAGCATCCGATTTTAATCAATCGCCATGATTTTCATTCCCCATTGAATTTAAAAGAATGATTCCGTTTTAGCATAAGGCTTGGCACCATTGAATCATATCCATCTTCTAAGTAATTTTACTTCCGTCTCTGAAAACTTCCTCTCAGCCGCGAAACTTCTTCCAATTCTGGTGAACCAAATCCAAAAGACAACGGAATCTACGTATTAAAAGTATGATCTGGGGTTGGTCAGACCTACTGAAAATACGTAATCTAAAATACGCAGTATACGA
This sequence comes from Trissonchulus latispiculum, assembly GCA_030248195.1. Classification (NCBI taxonomy): domain Eukaryota; kingdom Metazoa; phylum Nematoda; class Enoplea; order Enoplida; family Ironidae; genus Trissonchulus; species Trissonchulus latispiculum. Next base: position 8,489 of record JASAND010019836.1, on the reverse strand, counting down.
CACACGTCCTTATGCTTAAGCATTGACCAGCATCAGTGGTTATTAACACTTTAATTTCACAACACTCAAATCCAAGAGTTCTTTGTGTCAGACGCAAGCACATTATTAATAGTTTGTTTAATATTCCATTTAATGGGAGTATAATATAGCATCTTTCAACAAATCAGAAACTAACAAATAAATTGAATTTTATGTATTACTTTTCGGTATTTCGGTGCTGGCGCTCTCAAAAATGTAGCTGTTGCATGGCGGCTTTGAACTCAAACTTTAGGATTGTGTGACTTTTGCAATGGTAACTCTAACGGCAGAGCGTTGGTGATCTAAATCGATGGTTTTGGTGCAAATCCTATCGGAGACTGAATCTTTCTCAAGCGATGGAGTAACACATATTTCTTTTTTTATCTCTAGGCTCCTTTGTCTACTGTCATCTATTAGACTTCCTGTTTTAAACCACAGATTGACAATGCTTAATTCATTTTTAGCACGGAACAGAAAACCGAAGAGAGATTCGCCAAGTGGGTTGGTTTTCGTTTCAAGTTCTTGTTTGAAATCCAAGTGCGAAATGTACTTTGTAACGGCACTGTCCTGTAAGTTATGCTTAAATTCGAGAGTCGAACGAATAATACTGTATTATGTAAGCAATGCATTTCTACTACTACTACTAAAAAGTTCGCAAAAGATAGAAAAACTATAATCAGACTTTAAAAACTGGCAGTTATTATTGCGTAATGCTGTTTTTACTCTCCTAATTACTGGGATATAGAAATTGCAACGAGGATAATTAGTGCAACTGCGACTTGGTTGTGTCTTTTTGGTTAGATTTGTCACACATTTGAACTATAGCATGAATATTTTGCTGTTCCAAACTTGTCCTGCTCGTAACTATCAGAATTTAAACATCAGAATGTGATCTTTTTAAACGAGGCGCAGAACCAGGTTTCTTTTCATCGGACTCTTTAGTAGCCGTAGCACTTCGCTCAGATTTTGATTCTTCAACCATTGCACTGTTTCCCATTGCTTTTGCCAAGGTGTCAATGGCCTACTGTATTAATTCTCTATAAGTAATTATCAATTATTAATAACAATTACTAGTAATTATTATTAATTACTAATTATCTTTATTTATTGTTCATGACTCTTGAACAAAGTCACAGAAGTCTTTGCATGAATCAGGAATTGGATGTCAGGGTTTTCGTGCATAGGCAGTAATTTGGGACAAAACCTGATGCTTGATTTTCATACTAAATTTTTCACTTGGTAAAACTAAGATTCTTGAAGTGAATACAGTTTAACAGGCTGATTAAATCCATTTGCCAGAACAATTTGTCATAGTTCAAACTACTACAAATAAAAGCAAATTTGTTAGATTCTGTGATAAAATGAGGAATACTTGACTTTTGTCGCTGTGACAGGTTGTCGTTTGCACAACATATGATAGGCTTAAAGAAACTGATACGTTTAAGGCACGTCTTTTGTTATCTTACTGTCGACTTTGTTGACGTTGTCTAACGTATCCAAACCTTAGGAATAATTTCAAATATTTACCTAAGTAAATATTATTATGATCATAAAATTATCCACTATACGGTTTTGCATTTAGGATTAATATCTTGGCGTGGTTAAAATCTATTAGTTCAATCTTAAATGCTATCTTAGTCACAATGCATTTTTGAAAATTCGAAAACTTTGTTTTTAAATTAATGACAAGTGTATACAACATTTTGTTTTAGTATGTCAGTTCGCGAGCCTGATACAAGTAGAATCACCCAGGGCTCTGACTTATTTCCTGAAGTAGAAAGAGTGTGGAACCCCAGGATTTGCCCGACTGTGCTTATGGTAGGCACTAGGCGATCTCAGCCGAAAACCATGACATCTTGATTTCAGATTAACAATTTAATTTTTGCGGACTTTAAGAACCATGCTCGTAAACTACATCAGGCCATCGACACCACTGTGCAGGCAACTGGGATGGTGATTACTGACTCCTGTGATTAGAAGTCTGGTTCAACTCCTCCTGAAGGACAAGAGATCAGCTTGAGTTTGTCCGATAGTGGTGAGATGGACAAGTTTGAGCGATAAAAGATTCCGCTTTGTTCAATATGAAGCGAAAAAATAAATTAAGCTAAATTAAGTGAACATGCAAGATATAAAAACCGGTTCTATTGGTGGATCATCATATAACTGAGGTGTTTTGATCCAGGACATCGCACGGTACAATTCTCCCACTAACATTTCTGATATTTCTGTCAGCTCAGTTGTGTCGGCTGATCTTGATTTTGGAAAAATGCATTACGTTAGCGGTAGAGATGATCAAGATATTTGGTAAACGACAGGTTAAATTTGATTCCCAGTGCGATAAACTATGTTTAACCTGAAATGCAGTGGGGAAAGTCCTGCTAAAATAATGTTCAATAATGCCCCACAATAATATTAAGCCATGGTATTCAGCTAAGAAATCGACCATTGCGAAGTCAACAACTGCGAAACCATACGCTGCTGTAGCATTCTTCGTTTGCTGTAGAAATTACAACTTTGGTTAATCAATGCAACCTCATAGAAACCTCACAATGAAAACTGACTTGTCAACAAATTCCGTAACAACCCGAAACTTACTAAAGACAGTATTTGCAACCATATGGGTGACTACAAGCATTATCCATGATACAAATTTATAATAATGAATCAAGTTCTATGCCCTTTTTTGCTCTTGCTAGTTGCATGAGTTCTGCTGCTGCTGCTACTAATGTTGTGATTATTTTGTAAGGTTGCAAGGTCTAAGCGGCTAACGTCGTTGATAGAAAAGATTTAAACAATGAATATCAGATTTCAGGTCGCTCTGATTCGATATCTTCAATTAGGTCTCCAAAGATAGCATGACAGCTCTCTAACATCTATGAAAAGATTACGTAATAGTTAGTTAGGCTTACTTTAACAGATGACATTTCACGCTTAAGCTTCGACGGCTACGTGATCCCGGTAGTCTTCACTCTGGACCGACAAATACAATTGAAGCTTTTTCTTTCTGGACTCCAACCAGAATTTGTTTGAACTTTTTCTCTCATCTACAGACCCTGTTGCAGCTATCTTTTTACAGCCTCATCACTTTCTCCATGGCATCTATCAGGGTGCTGGCGGTTTGAGACAATTTACGTGCTTGACTCTTAAATAAATCGACAAATATATAACTTTCTCGTCGGATCGCGCGCCAATATATCGGGTCCTCAGCAGAGAAGTAAAGCAATCGAAGCAATCGCAAACGTGAATATCCCGTCTCTCCTTTAACTCTCTCCACCTCCGCGAATAAGCCTGAGCCATAACCAGTTAACACATCCTGCAAACACATAAAATTACAATGTGGAGCAAGGGATTCCACCACATTTACTTTACGGTGACATGGCATTAGCTGGTCTGAGTTCCTCAATATCTACAACTTGTACTGCATAACCTAATCTGTTCGTGTTTAATTAGGCAATCTGAAATATAATGAATACAAAATAAAATTATGTAGACCAGTATTAACAACTTTTTTAATATCAGCTTTTATATGCTTAATAATTTTTCAACACGTTTAGTTGGGCACGAGGTTTAGGTTTGTTAATAATGGTATTATTGTTTATAGCTAAAAAAGTTGCAAATTAAACTTGGTAAATAGTTATCTGTTTTTAGTCAATCAGTGTCGGGAATTATCCCGATTTAAAATTGTTTGCGTTGGTTTTTTGCTGCTGTTAGCATTCCCAGCTACAGCTTTCTTAGGTGTGAGACTAATTTGCATAATTCAGTCTCAAACCTAATTTGCATATTGTTTTGATTGAGACGTTTTGGCAAAGACTTGGTTGTTTACACTTTTATTGTCAATTAAATTCGTTGTTGAATACAGTCTATTAGGCTCTCGGCTTTAGTTTTCGTCATGGTCCTCGGAGCGAAACTTTTAACTTTTATTATTTTTGCTCATATTTGTCTGTTAGTTTTTAATTTTTTCACTTTTGTTCCTTCACACTGGTGAAGGTTCAATTCACCCATTAGTATTAATCTTTTTTTCGGCGGGAGGGTGCCAGTTGGAACTCCATTTGATTCAATAATTTGATTGGTTAATTCAAGAACTTTTGTTGTGATGTCTGCTAAGCAGCGACGTCAAGGGCTTCGCATGAGTGCCTCCCGTGAAATGAAGGAGGTCAAGTCGTTAGTGGCGAGCCCGGCGGCTGGCACCGGGGAACAATTGCAGCGCAAATCTGTTTTGCTGCAATCTTACCTTCAAAAATTGGAGGCTATTGATCTTGAAGTCCTCCAATCTTTGCATTTGGAAGAGGATATTGAGCAAGAACTTGCACAGTCACGGCAGTTCAATGATTCTGTCATGGCTGCTATTGCAGATGCCCAGATTGGCCAGACACAACATGTCCCCGAAGTCGGTGGTACTGGTAGTTTAGGGAATGGTTCAAGAGGACCGGCTAAGGTGAAGCTTCCCAAATTAGAGATTCCTCCTTTTGAGGGGGATCCCATTCGTTGGCAAGAATTTTGGGATGCTTTTAAGGCTGCTATTGACGATAGATCCGACCTCGCCGAAATAGATAAACTGAATTATCTTCGTGGGCTCTTGAAAGGGGAAGCCTTTCGGTTGATTGAGGGCTATCGAGTGACCTCGGCCAACTATGCTGAAGTGGTCAAAACTCTCGACGAACGTTATGGGGATAAACAAGGGATAATTTATGCCCATATTGACGCGCTCTTGTCGCTTCCTACTGCTAGCGGAGATATTTCATCATTGTTGTCGGTGCATGATGGCCTCGAACGCCATCTACGCAGCCTGGAATCGCTTAATCCAGGTCAGGATATGATTCTGTATTCCATTATTTTGTCTAAGTTGCCGCGATTTCTGAAAGTTGAGGCACATCGCAAGAGAAGCCAGAATCCGGATTGGTCACTAGCAAACTTGCGAGAATGGTTACATCAGGAATTGCGAGCTAGGGACATGGGTGAGCGTTTGCATCATTTGCAAGCTGGTGAGCAGGGTCCGCCTGGGAAATCTGATATGGCAGGAACTAGGAATTCCAGACAGTCTCACAGAGGCAGTCAAAATTCTGGAAACGGCCGATTCAACCGTGGGGAGGAGCAAGCTCCTGCGGGCCTACGTCGGTCTCATGGAGACAGTCGTTATAAGCAAGCATCAGCCTCTGCTCTTGTCTCACAGGCGAGTCGGGAGATGACCTGCGCATTTTGCAATGGTGGCCATTCTTCTGAAGCTTGTTCCGTCTACACAGACTCTGAGTCTCGCAGGGCGCAACTCCGTGATCGTTGTTTCAGATGTCTCGGTCAAGGTCATCTTGCTCGCAAGTGTCGTAGGGCTAAACGCTGTCAATATTGTCAGCGCCAGAATCACCATCCTAGTCTTTGCTATTCTAAGTTTGGGGCCCCTAAGCCTACCCATCCGGGACAAGCTAAGTTTGCATCCAGTGTATCTTCATCATCAGAGCCTTTTGTTCCTTCTAACACGGCTGTTTCTTCGATTGCTGTATCTCCTAGCCAGTCCACAGATCGGACAATCATGCAAACTGCTTTGACATTCGTCGCGAACTGTGCTTCTCGTGTTAGTGTGCAAGCACGCTTATTTTTTGACACTGGAGCGTCTCGGTCTTTCATAACTGAGGAAAAGTGCCGTGAACTCAATTTGCCCATCGTGCGGTCAGAATGGCTTACTGTATCCACCTTCCAGAATACTCAGCCACAAACGGCTGAGCACAAAATGGTTGAGTTTGCAGTTCCATGTAGAGATGGATCGACGCTTCTAATTGTCGCTAGTGTGGTGCCTGCAATCACTTGTCCAATACTGAAGGTCCCTTTGGGATCTCCAGGGGCAGTGATTCCTACTTGGGCGTTAGCTGAGCCTCCTGTGCAGCGTGCTGAACTTGTGAATATTGACATTTTGATTGGCATGGACTACTATTACAGCTTTATAGGAGCCGAGCGTATTCAGTCTGGTCCTAATCTATGGTTTTTGAACTCAAAGTTGGGATTCATAGCTACCGGGCGGGTTCCTACAGATGAATCTGGCCCTGAAACAGTGTCGGTAATGTTTCTCCGGGACTTAGCTCAGCTAAGTCCTATTGCTAGTTCCATCTCTGACTTATCTCGATACTGGGAGTTGGAAGAGCTCGGCATGCGTGAAAATCAGGATAAGGGTACTGCGGATGAGGAAGCTTTGCAGTCTTTTTCCTCCACTGTCCAATTTGTTGATGGGCGCTACTACGTACAATGGCCTTGGAAGAAGCCGTTGATGGAGCTTTCCGATAACTATGGCTTAGCGTATGGTCGGCTGAAGTCATTGCATCGTCGTCTGATTGATTCGACTGCAACTTCGGAGGCATATAATTCGGTAATCCAGAATCAGTTGGAACAGGGAATAATTGAAGAAGCTCCTGTTGTTCCTTCAGGGAACAACCTTTACTATATGCCGCACCATGCGGTATTCAGCCCTGACAAACCAACTACCAAATTACGTATTGTATTCGATGCTTCCTCCAAGGCCCGCAAGGATATGAACAGTCTCAATGATTGTCTTCACAGAGGACCAGTATTTTTAGAGGATTTGTGTGGGTTACTTCTAAGGTTTCGTATCCATGCAGTCGCTTTAGTCAGTGACATTGAAAAGGCATTTTTGCAGGTTGGCTTGCAACAGACAGAACGGGACGTCACCCGCTTTTTGTGGTTGCGTGATCTGTCTGAACCTCCAGTTGGGGCCAACCTTATTGCTTATCGCTTTACTAGGGTACCCTTTGGTGTAATTTCCAGCCCTTTCCTTCTTTCGGCCACCATTTCTCACCATCTGAAGCAAGACGGGTCTGATCTGGCGCGCCGTATTCTTCGTGACATTTATGTCGATAATGTTATCACTGGTGAAGCTTCTCCTGGAGAAGCTCATCAACATTACATTGAGGCTAAGAAATTGTTTTCAGACGCTTCTATGAACCTACGTGAGTGGTACACTAACTCTGTAGAAGTGGCTAGTCACATTCCTCATGTCGATCGAGGACGCGAAGCTGAACCAAAGGTTTTAGGTCTCAAGTGGGATCCAATGCGAGACGTTCTTTGTTGTTGCCCTCTTCGACCTATCGATGTAGACTCTACTATCACAAAACGTCGTATTCTAAAGACTTTGTCACAAGTATTCGACCCTTGCGGCTTCTTTGCTCCGGTCGTTGTGGTCGGTAAATTACTCGTACAGGACTTATGGAGGCAAGGCCTGGGTTGGGATGAACCCGTTTCCAAAACTATTGCCGACAGTTGGCGACGTTTTGTGTCTGAACTTTCACTATTATCAACGATTGCAGTTCCTCGTCATGCTATAACGACGCAATGTACGAATCTGGAGCTACACGTTTTCAGTGACGCTTCAGCTCGTGCATGTTCTTCTGTGATTTACTTGCGTTCTGAAAATCTATTCGGGTCAATTTCTTCGTATCTACTAATTGCGAAAACTCGCCTCGCCCCAACAGCATCTAACAATTCCGCGGCTGGAACTGGTTGCTGCGGTTATTGGTTCGCGCTTGCTTCAGTTTGCGATGAAGTATCTCGATATTTCAATCACAAATACTTATCTGTGGACGGATTCACAGTGTGTCCTGTATTGGCTGTTGCGTGAGCAAGTGGCCACTAGATTTGTTGAGAACCGACTACGAGAATTCCACGTAGTATTAAGGGTTTAGGTTTTCTAGATATGTTCCTCGTCTGAAAATCCTGCCGATTTACCAAGCCGTGGCTGTGATGCGAAATCTCTACAGACATCACAGTCTTGGTGGACAGGTCCTGTATGGTTGTGTGACACGGAGTCTCATTGGCCCGTGATGCCTCCAAGTGGAACTGTGTTCCACTGAGAGCGCACCACCCGTTATAACCAGAGGTCTGGTTACTTCTATTCCTCCAGCTATAGTTGATAAGCCGATCGACGAATCTACCTGTTCTTCGTTCACAAAACTACTTCGAGTTACTGCTTATGTTTTTAGATTCATCTCAAACTGTCGAGCCAAGATTACCTCGTCTCGCGGATACGGGGGCCCTTTGAACCAGCAGGAACTATCTAGATCACTTAGTTGGTGGGTCCGTCGTATTCAATCACGGTGCTTTCCTAATACTGTGATTGATAAACCTAATTCATCGAAAGGGTTTTGTCGTAATTTACAGGTGTTTAAGGATCACCAGGGACTGCTCAGATGTTTTGGCAGGTTGAATAATGCTAACGTCTCCTTTGAAACGAAGTATCCTGTTTTGTTACCAAAATCAGGATACTTTATTGATTTGTTGGTGATGAATTTCCACAAGAACGTGCTGCACGCTGGAGTAGCACAGACTCTAGCTTCAGTGCGAGAAAAGTTCTGGATTGTGCATGGCAGAGCTGCTGTCAAAACTGAGTTCTCCGTGACTGCCGTACTTGTCGTCGCATCCAAGGCGGAGGATACCACCTACCGCCTGTTCCCCCTCTTCCGAAGATTCGTCTG
>JASAND010019834.1:0-54733 GCA_030248195.1 Trissonchulus latispiculum | reverse complement strand
TAATTCTTGTCCTTTGTTTGTAAATTAAATGTGCTTTAAATGATTGTAGTCATAGTTGATTTTCTAATATATTTTATTTTATTTGTCCCACCACATATTATTTTAAACTGTCCATTACTACATAGTGAATAAAGAATAGTGAATGAAACACTTCGATTTTGTTAACCTAAAATTGCTTTGAATTTTAAGCATAAAATGACTCACACTGCCCAGCTAATCCGGGGCGAGTAACAGATTTTGGTTTCCAAATTTGTGATTAAGGTTTTAATTAGTAGTTCCAGAAAATTTAGCACATATACTCCAGCTGTCACTTAGGAATTTCAGACACGAAATCTCATTAAATTGAACCCCTGAGCTTGAAACGGGGACGCCATTGAAATGAAGACAATTCAAATTGGAATTGTACAGCTCATTCTGCGGCTAATTCCGGATTTCCAACAGGAAATCGTTTTAAAGTTCCAAACTTAATTCCAAGCTTCCGTGCAACTTTTAATTTGAATTTGCATTCAATTTTTACAATTTCATCTTTTATTTTATAGTTGAATTTGATAGCCCAAACCGTAGAATGTACTTTGAGACTCTTCGAGAAACTGAGAATTCGGATTTTGGATTTGGATTCGGATTTGGATAGCTTTTGGAAAATTGATTTTGTTTTTAATTTCTGTCCTTTTCAGCTGCGACTGTAAATGGACTAATAACTGCGACTGTAAATAACTAACTATTAATGAATGAATAAATTGTTACAAGCCACCTTCAGTTTGCTGACTTTGGTTTGGTTTCTTGATTTTATCAGAACCTGATACAAAGCAAAGCCCAGGCTTGTCGACATGGCCCAGTTACTTTTTGTCCATAAAATCTCTCAAAACCTGTTAATTCAAAAAAGGTTTGATTTTTCCTATCAGTTTTTTGCTCGCTCTCGCGTCTGGAGCCCAACCAAAATCCCATTTGCTCCCCTGCCTAACAGGGGCGAATAAAGGCTAACTGGCTACGGCAGACTTCTGGCTAGAAGGTAGTTTTTTTCCATCTGTTGACTAAAAAAGCATCGGAACAGTCAATATGTCAGAACATTTATTTTTCTAATGAATTTTCTGTTTTGGTTTCACTACATTTATTTATTAGCAATAATAATTCAGTCAATGCAAGAGATATTATTCTGGTTTAATGCTAAACTTTTCTGAACTTCTTGACAAGAGTTATACAGGATTGTGATTTTATACCCAATTTGTATTGTCAACTATTAGCTTGTACCAATCGCACAGTTGTAGTTGTGTTGCAAAATATTTAAAGAAACCAGTCTAAAATCACTGATTAGCCAAATAGGGCGCCTTTTATCAGCCAATCAAATTTGTTCCCGCTTTAAATAATTGCACAGTGCAAGGGGGTGAACTAATTAGCATAAATTTTGTTCACTTTCATTCATTTAGAGGTTTGTTAATCTTTAAATTAGGTCTTTCTGAAGCGAATGGTCTTCAGATTTCTCAAAGTAAGTAGTGGAAAGTTAGATTTTTCATTAAAAACATTTTATTGGTTGCTCAAAATTTCTATGATTAGGTAATTTATTATTCTGTCCATATTTTAATGTTCGGTTACAAATGCAGTCCTTCAGGAAAAGTTGTAGAATATACGAAGACACATTTCAGATTCAGGACTTTTAAAAATGTTTTCTTCCGGTATCGTATGCTTTCCTAGGTTAACATAATTTCGACTATTTCAGCCACCGCTGTTGACACTGACGCTTGTCATACTCTTATGCATTATGTACTCTTGCTATGTCGTTATGCGACTATTCTAGGATACGCATGACCGACTGGTTCAGGTTGAACGATCACCTCCGATGGCCGAAAGGCGAGTGATCGAACAGCCGCCAGCCAAAACTGAGCCACCTCCTCCGCGAATTATTGAGCGAGTTGTGGAAGGTGGACCACCACAGCAACCCGTCATTGTGGAACGGGCCTTCAAACAGACCACCACCAAACGTCGGGTGGAAAATGATGTCTCAGATGATCGGTACGAATTTCTTGAAGGGGAATAAAACAGGCGAGAAAACTACAGACTATGTATATCTAGCATGTTTATTTCTTCCATGTTGTTTCAAACCGTGAAATGTAGGAGACTCGAGTGGTTTAATACTAAACTGCTTCAATCAAGTAGTTGCACAAAGCTAAGCGTGTCCAAATTTTACAGTATTACTTTCTGATCGTTGGGCAAAACCTTCGGGTGTGGGTAAAACACGGCCCCGGCCCCGGCCCCTGCGCAGGGTAAAACCCGGACCCAATGTTTAGAAAACCCGGCGCAATTAAACACGTGCGTATACGTGTGTTTGCATGCAAATACAGAATACATTGTATTTGCTTACTACGATAATGCAAACAGTTGTACAATGGAAAAGTATATTATCACATTGTTTTGTTTTCATTATGATTTTTCAGTTAAGTCACGCAATTACATATTTTTCTTATAAATTTCTTTTAATGAAACATTTGCATATAATGAAATAAATGCATAGCAAAATTTTTGAATTTATTTTTACCATACATCACGAAGTTTTAATACAATTTGAAACAATATTTATTTAACAATGCGTAATTAAAAAGCATTCAAGAAATTTTGCTGACATAGTTACACCAAATAAAGAAAATGACGATAAATTAAAATTTTAAAATTCAAAAATTATTAACTTGTAATGTTTACTATGGGGGGATAAGACATATATACCAAAATTTTCCAGTTCTCCTTTATGTCCCCCTTGAAAAACGTAAAACTTGAATTTTTTAAACTTTTAGGTAATGTAATTAGAAATACATTAACATAGGGTCGGGTCCTGGGCTTGTCCCCGCATTGTTTTCTGGGGCTTTACATTGATATAAAAATTGTTCAGGGGGGGCTTAAACTTCAAGAAAGTCTGCAACAATTTTTAAAGTCTTCGAAAAATTACAAAGTTGTCGAATTAGTTTTAATTCATTAACCAATTAAAGTTATAATTAATTAGTTAAAAGTTGCAAAAAAATGCCTATCGTAATTTTTGAAGAAACACTTCAACAATTTTGAAGCAGATTTTTCTGAAAAACTGAAACATTTTAAGAAGTAAAAAGTTGGTGACCCGAGCGTAGCCGGAAGCATGTTTAGTACATTTTACTGTAAAAACTAATTTTTTCGGCTGTTTTTCGTAACACCAAATAAAGAAGCCATTAATTAAAATTTTAAAATTCGAAAATTATTAACTTGTAATGTTTACGACGGCGGGATAGGACATATATACCAAAATTTTCCAGTTCTCCTTGAGACCCCCTCCCCCAGAAACCCAACACTTGAATTTTTTAAACTTTAGGAATGTCTTAGGAATTAATAATATTGGATAATTTTAAGCTTTTTAATCGTTTCTTACCAAATATAATTCATATATATATATATATATATATATATATATATATATATATATATATATATATATATATATATATACTATTCTAGGTAGTGCGCTAACGCGCACTACCTGATTTCAAATTGTTTATTTTCACAAGTACCAACCATGAATCAATACAAAATGGCTAGAAAAGGTTGCGTAACACACTGTAAAGTATAAAACTCAACTCATAAACTACGCCTTAAATCTTTACACATAAGCGTAATTACACATACACCTTTGTTATACTGCATAAGAATTTATACTGTAAGTGCGCCGGGCTAGTGTGCCGGGTTTTACCCACTTATTAAACTCTGTGTGCGCCGGACTGGGGCCGGGGTCGGGTTTTACCCATGTGCGCCGGGGTCGGGGCCGGGGCCGGAGCCGGGTTTTACCCAGACCCAAAACTTCGGCTTTGACTGTCAGAGACGTTGAAACTATGACGAATTTCCACGTCAGCCTTAAACGTCAGTATGATGCCAAATGGCAGCTTATCATCTTTATGGCAGCCAAATTTTATGCTAACTTATCAATTCGAGTTGTCATATTTCTACTTCCAATTCTAGTACATAACATATTTTGTTTCTAGCCCAGCAGAGCAGCATAGATCAGAAAGACCTCAGCTAGACAACTAAACATTGTATCTCAACAATGTCTAACAAATCGGTTCCACAGACCTTTTATTAGAAATACAACAAATTGTAATGTTTTAACATCCCTAAATGTACCAAAATCCAGTTTTCTTCAGTATTTTGGATCCGAGCCCGGATTTGGACCCGCGGGTACCCGGACCCGCGGGTCCTAAAGTTGGACCCGGACCCGGCCCGGCCCGCGGGTCCCCGCGGGTATCCGGACCCGGCGCCAACTCTGCTACAGACGGTGGCAAACTTTAATTGTAAGCTTTGCATTTCAGTCATGAGAATTAATGAAATTCTTTGAATAGATTTGATTTATATTTTAGGGAGGAATCCTCTGTCAAGGCCATTGCTGGACCTCGAAAAGTAAGTTGCCAAAAGTGTGTAGTATTTTAACGTTATTTAATAGTTTTATATTTGAATCAGAGATGAAACCGGGTCATCGGGTCAGAGCTCGGGTCAGGAGCTCTGACCCGGTCTTGACCCGGCATTTTTGGTTGTGGTGAAGTTTTTGACTGATAAAGAATATTTTTTTCTGAATTTTCACCAGTTTTTATCACCTGAAAACTTCAATAGTTCAAAAACTAGCAATGGAATAAATATATACTAAACTTAATAGTCCAGTTTCATTAAATGCTTGTCGCTGTCGTGTCTTCATAATATTTGTACTTCCCTGTGAAGCTTGGATCTAGTTTTGAAGCAATGATTTCGTCGGATTTTAAATAGAAAAATGAAAATTAGTATATGGAACTGAGAGTCCAGAATCTCTATTTCAAAATCTGAGATTTTCCATGCCCCATCGAATGTAGATGACACAATGTGTGGTGAATGTAGTTGCACAGCTGATATCACTTTTTGGAGTGGGGAGAGGGGTCAGACTATGTGGATTTCAAATTCGGGTAAGTAGGAAAATCTCAGCAGTTCCGAATAATTGTAAATTTATAATTTACATTAAAATTTTGAATGTAAATTATAATTATTTGAATGTCATAATGCTAGTAATTCGTGTTAGTAATGCTCTGTATTAGGTGCTAATGTTAGTTCATAACTTTCCACGAAAAGCTATTTAACATATACTTATTTTATGATTAGATTTGTCTGATTATAGCAAATAGTAGAGACTGCAGGGATTCTGAGCTTTCAAAGATTTTACAAATTTAAATTTTAAATCAAAATTCAGATATTCTAATATGTTTTTATTACCAGCATTAGCATAAGAAAGAATCCATGCTATTAATTAATAAATATACGCCTTCAGTATAGCACACTTTTAAACATTAGATATACACATCCTAATACACACTGGTTACAACAATCCGTTTTGATTATTTATATACACTAATTTATATTTATTATTACAATTTTGACTCATATGTTGAAAGCTTTCTGCACACAGTTTAAGAAGCTAAGCTTTTACATAAACTTAGGAAATAGCTACCAGCCAAGCAACTTTCCATCATCAATGATAAAAGTTGCTGGAAAAGAGACCACGCCTTCAGAGTGGAGCCAAAGACCGCTGATTTTAAGAATAAGGAATCTGTTTTGACCCCCCCCCTAAACTTTGTATACGTACGGGGTTTTTCGGGGTCTTAACCCTGTTTTATAGATGTATGTAGAATGGAGGGGATTGAAAAAGAAAAAAGGACGGGCACAGTTTGGAGGCTTCAAGGTTTTTCTCCTTTGAAAACTTGATACTAAAATCCCTACGGATTTTTTTGCTTAGCTCCCCCAAATTTGCTGACTTTATGCTTTTATATCTTCCGGTTGAAATAAAAGTGAACCTTTTTGTTTTACCCCCTGCCCTCCCCTTTTATGCTGAGATAAAGCGAACATTCTGTTGACGTATCGTGAAAAGTTTTTTAAAGTTTGGAATTCCTTTTTAACCAATATTTGCTAGCGTTTTCGCCATTTATATACTTGAAAATACAGATTAGTCGCAGTTGAAAATAATTCTCTTTCAAACTTCTGTCTGAGTATAAATAATAATAAAATTAAATTGTTTTTATTGGTTAAGACTGAAAATTCTCGTTCTCGTTCTGTTCAGCTTATATATCAATTTCTCTGTGCCCTTTAAAACTTAAGAATTCAGCATCAGAAAGTGTGAGCACGAGCCAAATTTAATTAATTAAACGAAAATTCCAATTAAATTCTGTACTGAAATAATTTAAAATTAATCCGGTCCTAACCGAATATATATATGGTTCATTTCTAGCAATTCCTCATTCGAGCACATTCGATCACATTCAATCATAATGAGTGTCCCTTTAAATCTGAATATGTCCATAAATCCACGGTTGACATAAACATTCGATTATCTTTGTTGGAAACGTTTGGGTTGTATTTTCGGATATAAAACATCTTATACATTTCAGGCAAAAATTATATGTTTCCGTATGAAACTTCAGAAATTTCCATAAATGTTTTTCGAAATGTCCAATTTATTCTTGACTTTACTTGAGTCAAAGGTTCCGACCTGCATTCCAGAAAAGCATCCTTAATTTAAAACTTATACAGTATCTTTTTTAAAATTTAGCCTTTAAAATCCTACTATCAGGAAAATGTTTTCTACTTCGATTATATCATTAAAACGGCTAATAACAAAACTTTTTTTATAATTTTATTTGAAAAGGAAGATATAAGATTGAAGCCAGCCTAAACATATATATGTTACGTACCGTATGAGATTTTGTACCGTATAATACGGTACGGCAATTTTCGTACCGTATTAAACGGTACGTACCGTATAATACGGCACAACGTTTTCTGTACCGTATTAAACGGTACGTCCCGTATTATATTGTACGGTTAGTTTTTGTACCGTATTGGCAAAGAACTCAATCTAAAAGACTAAAGACTGCAAGACTAAAAAAGATAGAATCTTTGCTCTTTCTTGCAATTCTTATTTCTACGCCACGTAAAATTCTGAATTTCTAATTCTATTAAATATTCCGAACATAAAAAGTGAAAATGGTTGAACTAAACTTTTGAAAGTCAACGTGTTTACACAAAAAGAACGAAAATACAAATAAACAAACAAATAAATGTTAAGGTTTTAAAAAATTTTTAATTTTATAAGTGCTTAGATTTGAATGACATTCAAATATTTTTAGACGGTTTTGTTGGAAGCTTGACTGCTTGAGACTCTATTTTTGGGAAGAAAGCGATGAAGATGTAGGAAATAGTTCCTTAAATAAAACAAATGATACAAATTTTGCAGGTTTTGCTACATAGATAGCCTCACAAGATTTCGCTTCCGACAAAACCGTCTGAAAATATTTTGCATGTCATTCAAATCTAAGCACTTGTAAAATTAAAATTTTTTAAAACCTCTATTTATTTGTTATTTATTTTTGTGTAAAAACGTTGACTTTCAAAAGTTAAGTTCAAACATTTTCACTTTTTATGTTCAGAATATTTAATAGAATTAGTAGTTCAGAGTGGCATAGAAATAAGAAATGCAAAAACAAAGTTTCTATATTTTTAGTCATGCAAATTGTGAGAATTGAATAATTTATAATTCTACGATTATTTTAGCATACGACAGCTTTTTCTGAAAATTCTTTGCCTATACGGTACAAAAACTAACCGTACAATATAATACGGGACGTACCGTTTAATACGGTACAGAAAAAGTTGTACCGTATTATACGGTACGTACCGTTTAATACGGTACGAAAATTGCCGTACCGTATTACACGGTACAAAATCTCATACGGTACGTAACATATATAGCCTAAAATTTCTGTAGTTGCTGGAATTATTCAAGCGACGCTCTTCATTGGCAGATTTCAAAATAAAATTAATCTGAAATGCACAGAACAAATCTGTTGCTTTAAAGCCTGATTTTATAATAATTTTACACAATGAACAAAACATTCTTAAAAGCGTCAAAGACTAAGCTACATAATCCCTACACGTTATTTTATATGTTTCTAATTTTTGTCTACTGAGTTAGTACAAAGGCTGACCGTAGGTATTTTTGTACCTTTGACTTTTTACAATTGACCTTTGGATGAGAATATTTTAAAATTTAGATGTTTTATGGCAATTGATTAACAATTAATTTAGGTTGGTCAATTAAATTATACATCCTGTATGTTAGAGTATTCATTTTGCATTGCTGGATACATAACGGGACCGATGACAGGGGCCTAGTGTCTGTCACCGGCCATTTGGATCCATTTAAGTTCTACTTACTTTTGATCGAATGAAAATATTTACTCTTTATTTGCTAAAAGGAATATCCATTACTTAGCAACGTTCTAGCTGTGCACTGGTTTAATTCTTACCCTCCCTTTGCCTCAAATCTGTCACATACTCCTGCATGTGCCCGCCATTTTGAATCCCCGTTCGAAGAACAGTTGGCGACATTTTGTAGCATGATTGAATGCAGTCTTTCTTATGGTCAAAAAGTTGGTCAAAAACCAGTCCTAGTACCGGCGGAGGGGGTGCCGGTGGTTCTGGAAGCGGTCGCAGCGTTCGATTCGCTGCCAGCGATATCTCGGGTCGAGCTTCCTTCACGAGCACGAGCAGCTCGATCAAGCGAAGCTCGATCGTTTCCGAGTCGGAATCGTTGTCCGGGCGACGTGGGAGGTCCCGGTCCAGGACCTACGTGAAGAAACTCGCCCGGCAGTCGGTGACCTTCGGTCTCCGCGGTAAACAGGTCAGTCTACCTCAGAAGGAGTTCCAGGAACGGTTGGATGCCTCCGTTTCCGGTTCCGGTTCCGGTGCCTCCCCGCCCCGGGTCCGCCTGGGCAGTAGCCGGAGGCATGGCCAGGGCTCCTCGCCCAAGGCCCAGCGAAAACAGTCCTGGTGGCAGACGTTCCAGGAACGCTCACGACCCCAACAACCCACTCATTCCAGCAGCTACCTGCACTACACCATCCATATGCCGGAAATCCAGCTGTTTCGAATGCCGAAAATGTTCCGTAAATGGCTGGACGAAGGCCCAGCCCTGGAGAAGAAGGACAGCATTCTGGAATCGGCTGCGGCGAAGGTCGAGAAATCACAACGGCGTCGACGCGAGTCGGTGGCCGTCGGTCAATCGCAGGGGGTCCGGAAAAAGACCAGCCTATGGAACCTATTTCCTCGGCCCGTGGACGCCCAGCAGATTCGTGCTGTCACCAATCGGGTTATGGCAGCACCGGATCTGGAGGCGGCAGGCCTGCAGCAACCGAGCACACTCCCTTCACAACCCACGGGTCGTAAGGGTTCGAGCCCGCGGGGCTCGGCATCCAAATCACCACGACGAAAGAAATCCCTCGGAGCGGCGCTCCTTCGGAAATCCATCGTTCGCAGTGTCTCCAGTTATGATCTTTTCGCGGATCATAAGAGTTCCACCTCCTCCTTTGAACGGCGTCGAGTTCAGTCGGACAGCGAGTTCGGCCAGATGGGACAGCCGGTGCCGGAACCTGAAACAGAAACAAAAGACAAACTGATAGTCTATGTCAAGGATGAGCCTTTCTACTTTTTCGCAGACGACGGTCCGCTCAGTCCGCGTCTCCGAAAAAAGCTGAAACGCTCACTGCCCAATGACATTTATCTTCAAAAGAAACTGTCACCCTATGCCGCCTATGGGATTGGCCCGTTTGCCAGCCCGAAGCTTCGGCACGAAACGGGATTTTTCGACTCTCGCCGCTCATCCAGCGAGGAGTTCGAGCCTCAACGGAGTCCTCGCTATCGTCGCAGGCGACAAAAAGCGTCACAGTCGGCGCCGAATTCCCCTCGAAAGCTGTCGCGTGCTGTAGACAGCCGAGCTAATAGTAAACCGTCCATTCTGAGACAAACTAAATCAGCTGATCCTGAAGTACCACCGACCGGTTTCGACGGGAATTCGGCGCAAACTGAGGCTCCCGTTTCGGGTTCTCCGTGGAAACGTTCCGTTGTAATCGGTTCGCATACGGACGGCGAGCTAGCTCAACCCTGCTTTGCCAAAGTGGTAAGTCAGCGAAGCGAGTCGGCTCAGGAAATTTTTCACGGATCCCCGGCAAAACTGGCTGCCAGTCGTCGCAAATCCGTGGCAGCGCGACACGGATATCGATGTTTGGCTGACATATCAGAAAATCACGAGCTTTCTCCCGACTCCTGCTCCCCTCAGCCCCCTGAAAAAGCCGATACCGCGCCGAAGTTGTCCAGTCCGACTCAGCCAAAAGTGCCTTCCTTTCAGCCCTGCCCCCTCTGTCGGGTTATCCTCCACTTGGCTGCGGCCGGGGTCAAATCCTGGGCAAAAACCGATCCAGCCCCGGACTGCGAAACGCCCGCCACCAGTAGCGCTGGTTCCTGCCCACCGGGTGCGGTTCCTATCGTTATCGAGCCCAGCAGTCCGTCGCCAACTCCCCCGCCTTCGATCGAGACCCGGCTGGCCCCAATCGAAACGGCCCTGCGGGTGGCGTGCCGAAGCCACCGGGTCGACTGTGCCTGCGATTCGGACGACGGCGTGCCGGCAATCGCAGGCACGGAAGCGGGGCTCGAAAGCTCGACTGATCGATGGAAGGGCAAACTGTCGGATCGGGTCCCGTCCAAACCGAAGCGGAAACTCAGCTCCCTTCTTACGGTGCCCAACGACGTCAGACCCTTTTCCCCCGTAAACGGGGAGCTGACACCCCTTCTGGGGAGCCAGCTCCCCGCAAAGGAGTCCCTCCCTGCACCCCCTGACCCTTCCTCATCCTCTTCAACCGCTAATACTCTCACAAGCGTTCGAGTGCCTATACCTGTGCTCAAGGAAAATCTTCAACGAGAAGTAGGTTACTGATTTTATAGCACAAGCTACTGTTATTGTTGGTGTTGTCTGCATTAGATACTGTAAATGACGATAACCACAGGGTGCAGATCAGTGATGGGACCGGGTCACTTTGGCTTGACCCGGTGACCCGGTGACCCGGTTCCATCACTGGTAGACTCTCTCTGGTAAGAAAAGGTTGACCGTCTGAACCAGAAGAGAAAAAGGGTAGACCCCTTAGCAACTATTACCAAAAACTGCACATTCTTCTTCAAAGTTTAGTGATTTCTAAATTTTATAAATCGCTAATTTTTGGGAAAAACTGTTACTTTATAATAGTTTCAACTTTTGCTATTTTAGGGGTATGTATACCCCATTAAAAGTTTGAAATTACTGGTAGACCACCCCAAAATCAGACAAGCTTGTGGCCTGAGGTAAGGGGTAACGAAAGCAATAAGAAAATGAAATGGAAATTTGAAAAAAAACTCGCAGGAGAAACTGCGGTCAATTTGCCCCTTTCTCATTTTCTCAAATAAGTCATGAAGTGCAGGTTTTAATACTTAATTATAGGAGTAAGTAACATCTCATTTACTGTCATTTTCTAAACTTAGGTCGCTGTGTCGGCCTGTATGATTTGGACCTCCCAACCTTAATACATGTGTCTGCCTTTTAATTTATTCCAAAAACTACTGGCTGGTACATATATTTGATTCACCATTTATTTGAAAGTCAATCTTTAATGTAGCCGCCAGGCCATTTCTTAGTTTGTTTTTCAGGGCTCTGAGAACAAAGTTGGCTTTCATTTTGTTTATGAAATTGATCTCTGCTTAATTGTAACAGTATACCAAGAGTGCATAATTGCACTATATATAAGAAGAAGAGTAAGCCACTAGAGGGCTCCTCTTCTTGGCATTGCGTAACGGTGCTCCGACCACAATACGCGAATGTTCCCCCGTTTGGTGGGGGGGGGGTAGCTCTCTTCGACAAAGCATACCCCCCCCTCCGTTTGGTGGGGGGGTAGCAGAAAAGAGGGCCCCGTTGGGGGGGGGGGTAGCCAAAGCCAAATCAGATTGCAGAGACCCCCTCCCCTTTGGTGGGGGGGTATAGCAAAGGATTACGGTAGTTTTTGTTCTATTTGAAAAGGGGTCCCCGTTTGGTGGGGGGTTATGCAAAAGGGGTCCCCGTTTGGTGGGGGGTATGCGAAAGGGGTCCCCGTTTGGTGGGGGGTAGGCAAGAGGTCCCCGTTTGGGGGAGGTCGCCAACAGCCAATCAGATTCAGCCAATTTCAGCCTGACTTGGCGACCCCCCCCCCCACACGGGGACCCCCATCTTTTCTCCCTACCCCCCCTCCAAACGGGGACCCCTTTTGCATACCCCCCCACCAAACGGGGACCCCTTTTGCATACCCCCCCACCAAACGGGGAGGGGGTATACTTGTCGACCCCCCCACCAAACGGGGGAACATTCGCGTATTGTGGTCGGAGCACCGTTACGCAAAGCCAAGAAGAGAAGCCCTCTAGTGGCTTACTCTTCTTCTAATATATAGTGCAATTATGCACTCTTGAGTATACTCATTGTTTATGCTAAATTCTTTCAAACTCTCACTTTCATTATGCAAATATCCATACGTAACGTACGTACGTTTATATCTATACAAACACAGTTTTGGTCCGTTCAAAATAGGCCGTAGTTAAACTTAAGTATATGTGTGGGTTATGGCGTTAAACTAGCTGCTGAAACCAAATTGAGAACTGCCTTATTTATGAAGAAGTTTTCAAGTTGATTTCTTCCCCTTTCTGACGAGTTGGTGGGCTTTGCTCAGCCTGGGTCCCAGAAAGCACACAGACTCCATTCTCTGAAAATAAGATGTTGATTAAGCCTTTTTCCCTTCCAATAAAGAGTGTTAACTTTTGGTTTCCGGTTAAACGGAGGAATGAAGCCATATATATCTAAACTTTCCTCAAACCTCATAATATATCATGCCAGCCGTTGAGATACAGCTAGTTTTTGATTCCCCCCACTGAAACAATTTAGCTTTCTACAGCTTTTGGTCAGACCAGTTGAAATTGCTTAATTGTTCGACTGAAGCAGTTTGCTTGTTTTAAAGAAGTAAAAATTAACTGAATTTGTCTGAATTCTCGGGCTTATTTTAATTGGTTTTGTAACCACTCGATATCTGCATTATATTTATTTGTAAATTTCAATATTTGTTAATTAATCAGTGTTAATTTAATTTCCATGTTAATTTTGATATTTATTAATTTTAATAACCGTTTGCACACATATGTAAGATTTCCTTGCTCGTGTGCAATTTGTATGTAATGCATGTACGTATATAATTTTAAAGTTAATTATAAAGCTGCAACGATATCCTTATTACCAAATATTTTGTTGTTTCAGTCAATCAAAAGGAGGAAACCATCTAAATCTAATCTAAATCTAATTATTGCTTTGCTTTATGTTTTTCAAAAGTTATAGTCTGTTAGTTATACTTTTTCGCTTTGCAGGAAATATTTTTTGAGAGTTTTGCTACATTCCATTCGAAATTCTAATGTTGCTATTTCCAAAGTGCATCTCCACTGAAAATTACAGCGTTAAATTTTATTGGTCCTTCTTCCCATGCATGATTCGTTCTTTGAGCAGATCCACTGGGCTGGGGTTTAGTACAAATTTTCCTTTCCAAAAGGACAATTTCTGTCTCAGAATGTAGATATTTCCTTCTTGAGTAAATGCTAAGTCAACCATGTTTAGCTGATTAGGCTTAGAACATTGCAATTAATACTTGTTATGTTTCATCTAATGTAGCCACTCCTTGTTCTCAAATCTTTTTCCGCGTTTCAGCGTTATCCTAGCCTGAGAAGAACTGGATTTTTTGACTCACAACAATGTTAAAATGAGCAATAGTGAAACCGCATTACTACTGATAGCAGAAGAATTAATATTAAATTTAAGATAATTAGTTTATGTATTTGTAATTTCGGTCTGTCCCGTGCATTAAATAAATCTCCCTTAAAATTCGTTTAAAGCTTTAAAGTCTGCTGATAAGAATTTATTTGTAAATCATAGAATTTCATACATATGGTTGATCAAGAGGATTATTTGTCTGGCTTTTTGCAAGTTTTATGGTTCATAGTTGATTCACTTTTGGTGAGTGTTAAACCGATTGAAATTTCAATAAATGTGTATAATTTGTGTCATCGCAGCAGCTATAGCGAGTATTTTCTGTTTATATATAATATATACAGTAATTCATATTCTTATGATCGTTATCGTTAAGTAGTCTTTAATCCATTACGTATAGTTGTGTTGTTGCACCCGTTTTTTTGTTAGATATACATACAATATGTGGGTGAAGTCGGTTTTTCAAACTCAAACAAAAAACAAATTCAAACTTAAGCTTGGTTAGATTGTGCCAGGGTGGCTCAATCGGTAGAGCGTTGGCCTAGTCAGCCAAAGGTTGTGGGTTCGATCCCCACCTCAGGCCCGCATTTGTCGGGTCGGAGGTGCTGTAGTGACATCCTTCTTTCTTTCGTTTATAATCTTGCATTATTTTACTATATATATGTTACGTACAAAACCCGAAATCATACAAAACTAGTTTTGTATGGGTCATTTTGTACAAAACTAGTTTTGTATGGCCTTCCTCGTACAATTCTAGTTTTGTATGGCCTCCCTCGTACAATTCTAGTTTTGTATGGCAGTGACTGTACAATTCTAGTTTTGGACGTACAAAACTGTTTCAGTAAGATTTAGCAACCATTATTTATTCATTATATACTAGTACTACTATTCAAGTTGGTACATAATTTCATAATTTGGGAATGCAGTCGGGTAACGTGGAAGCTTACTTCTAAGTAAAGTAAGTTTATTATTTTATTGGTCTCGAATCGAAAGCTAAAATTTTTCTGAAAAAGCAGAAATCTGTACCAATGCAACCATTCCAAATTTCTCATCTATCTAAAGTTCTGATGAGGTTTAGCTTTAGTTAGAATTTAGAAACCGAAATATTATATTTTGTATCAACTGAATAGACAACCATTGTAAATTAAATCTTAAAACTTTAGGTGCTTGAAATTATGTACGAACTTGAATAGGAATGAATAAATAGTTGCCAAATCTAATTTAAAAAGTTTTGTACGTCCAAAACTAGAATTGTACGGTCACCGTCATAGCAAACTAGAATTGTACGAGGGAGGCCATACAAAACTAGAATTGTACTAGGAGGCCATACAAAACTGGAATTGTATGAGGAAGGCTATACAAAACTAGTTTTGTACAAAATGACCCATACAAAACTCAGTTTTGTACGATTTCGGCTTTGTACGTAACATATATACATATATATATATATATATATATATATATATATATATATATATATATATATATATATATATATATATATATATATATATATATATATATATATATATATATATATATATATATATATATACATATCGGCAACTGAACACTAACTACTGAGTATATATAGTGATTGATATAAGCTAGTTGTTATGTTAGTACATATATGATTCTGGTGCTCAAATTCATATCTATCTTCAAATTAATATTTATAATTGGGTTGCCGCTTTTTACACAAAATGGCAACCCTTTCATCTGGGTATGTCCGTTTATTTATTATTATTCATCATCTCGTTACCGCCCCTGTCCCCCCCTCTATCTCGAGTTTGCGAAGGGGTAGAGAGGTGGTTGATACCTCATTTTGAAGGTCTTGACTTGAACTGCTCCCGGAAGCGCGGGGAGCCCCGGGGGAGCAGAGGTGCTCCCGGAGCACCCCCGTGAGTAAAAATGAGTAAAATAAAAAAGTTGTCCAAATGAGCTAATTTTGGTATCATTCGAAAGCTCTCGGCGAGTAATGAAAAAGTTGTAATTGGGTCAGGGCCTGAAAATGCACTCATTTTGAGTTATGAGGCGAAAAATGGTCAAAAAATGGCCAAAAACGGCCAAAATGGATCAAAATTGAAAGTTCTCGGATCGGGCTCATATCGGTGTCATTCGAAAGCTCTCATTGAGTATATAAAAAGTTGTAATAGGGCCAAGCCGCCAAAATGTACGAAAATTGAGTTACGGAGCTTCAAAGGGGTCAAAAAAAGTCAAAATCGGCCAAAATGGCTCAAAAATAAAAGTAGCGGAAATCACCTAATATGGGTATCATTCGAAAGCTCTCGTTGAGTAGATAAAAAGTTGTAATAGGGCCAAAGCGCCAAAGTGTACGAAAATTGAGTTACGGAGCCGCAAAGGGGTCAAAAATGGTCAAAATCGACCAAAATGACCAAAAAATTAAACAACTCTAAATATGGTCAATATGGTACTCTATTGAGAGCTCTCGATACGGACTACACGAATCAGACTATACTGGGTCACAACGGTGCCTCTTTTGGGAGATATGGCCATTTATAAAAGGAAAATGCCGCGGCAACCCATTCTCGCTACTTCGCTAGTTCATATTCATATTCTCTGACTTCAAATTGAAATATGTAAATAATAAAAAATATTCAGCAAACTAGAATGTTTTTAAGGCCATTCATAAATAAACAGAACTTTGCTATTAGAAACTGTGAAAATCAATAATATTAAACTGAAAATTAGGATCTGTTGTAATGTGAACAGATATATGAACGTTACCAGAATGTGCAACATTTAATTTGTTCATATATATGTGAGCTTTATTTGCTTTTTTGTTTAGCCTGTTCGTTTTGCGGTTCGCTCTCTGGGATGGACTGAAATCGCGGAGGACGATTTGACGCCAGAAAGGAGCTCCCGTGCAGTCAACAAGGCGATCGTTGATTTATCGACTGGTCGAAATGATCTGATCGACAATGTGGCCAAATGGGGCGACGTGAGTTGCCTGAGCTGTGATTGTTGTCTCTGCAAATAAATTGTCTTGACTGATTCATGCACCATATTAGCAATTTTGAAACTAGCCTCTGTTTTGTAAGGGAATAGAGTCTTTCCCTGGCAAAGACTGTTTTAAACTTTTTCTCTAGTTTTCTCATGTACATTAGTAGAATATAAGTTTTAACTCTTGCTAACCAATTTTGTAGTTGGAAATGACGACTTTTGTCTAAAGTTTAAAATAGTGATAACGATATATTTGTCGACGAAATGCTGTGGACAGCTTCCTGCTGGTTTTGACGAAATGGCAACTTTCAATGACTTTAGATTTAGATTTGCAAATACACATTCGTGCATTTCTCCAAAATTGGAAATCTTGCCAAAACTGATTGCCGATATTTGTTAATTTGCAAATTTTACACCCACTTTCCACAATTCAAGTGTTCAGTGGCCAATTACTAGCTGCGGTATAATTTTCAGAAGCCTGTTAAGAAATTCCATCGCAGCAAAAATTCTAATTTAGTTTTAGAAAAATTTAATTTAGGGGAAAGAGTTGATTATGGAACTGGATGATCACGATCTAAGACTGATTGATCCAGACAACGAGACTGTGCTACACTCTCAGCCCATTCATCAAATCCGGGTCTGGGGTGTTGGAAGAGATAATGGACGGTAAAGGAATCTCCTTTTTTTCAAATTTAGTTTTAGCTCTTTGCGCACTTTACTAACATTAACCAACCCTATGTTAAGTAATGTGAATGCACGTACAATTTATGTTACCCCTGTAAAATGGTAGTAGCTTAAGACCTATAGTTTTGCAGTTTTGCACAGGCAGCTGCTTGTTCTCAACAGAGATATCCTGATTCGACTTCAGATTTCATTTTAATATGAATTGATGTTGGGATACAGGGATAAAGCATCTAATCAAAGAATGAAAGAAAGTTGCACACCAGCAAGAATCCGAAAAATCTTCCCATTTGAAGCTGCTGTATATTTTGTTAACTAGACTCGCAGAATCAGAATAGTCCTGCTGAGAAGTATTTTTGGAATCCGATACACACAGTTCGTGAATTGAATGCGAGAAACTCAAGTAATGAGTGGGATAGTTGTTAGTTGGATAGTTACCTAATAGAACGAATAGGAAGTTATGTAACAACTTGGTATGAATGATTTGGTACCAGCAAGTTAACCCGCCAACTTTTGTTGTATGGATTGATTGATATCCTGGTGTTGAGCTAATGTGGTTGAGATAACTTGCTGAATTCCTTTATATCTCAGTAATAGTTTGAATTAGAATCCAAATTGTCGTGACATATTAGAAGGCTGTTTTGCGCCGACTCTAGGGAAAGGAAAAACCTTCCGAAAAGAGGGAAAGGTCTGAACTTCCGTGAGTAGTGGGGATATATACCACTCCCGTGACACATCAGTGGCGAAAAATAATAGGATTACATTTTGAATTGTTCCAAAAATAAGCTAGGAATAAAAACATGGTTATAAAGTGTAGTATCTTGTGATAGGTTCCTCCGATTGAGGAGTTCTACATTTAGACTGATTATAGTGGGATGTTGCTGGTTGTATAAAATGTAACGTAACGAGGAACGAGCTCAGTTGAATAAATCTGTCAGTTGAGATCCGGCTGTGTTCACAGCTAGTAGCAGTCACAACATAAAGTAGTTGAATCACATTAAACGACTGTAGGATGACTTCCGAATCTTTTTGTCCTTTAACCTTGGTTAATATTTTGTCATTTTATTTTTACACATTCCAGGGAGAGGTATGCAATTTATGTTTGTGAAGTCCTGTTTTGTTAAGCACTCTTAGGTTTAGTTGCAAGATTTGTCGAGGACACAAAGTTCTGTTCAGCTCAGTTTGATAGCACGTCGTGCTATGCAGTCAAGATCTGATCAGTGATCACTACTGGTGTATAACATTTCCGTCGAGTTTGAGATTATGATTTGAGCTAAACACAACTTTGGATTTCATTCTTTATTTTGCTTGTGTCTGTGCTGTGCTAACATCAGATATACGATATTAACTTATTGTAACTTTCATTCAATGCAAACAAAAAGCAACATTTACATGGACGCTTGATGTGTTATAATTTTAGTACCCGGAAAATTAGAATTCACAATCACATGTCAATACTATCTTAGAAAATACTTATTTGATTGATATCCAGGAAATTTTGTTGGGAGTTTGGTTTAGTTTAGTTTTGTTAGAGTTCTGACGATGTTAGGATTTTTTGTTCATTCCCTTCTGTTTTGTCATTACTCGTGCTAGATCTCTGAATTGCAAAAACTGGAATCTATATTCTGGAATAACTTAAAATGTGGCAGCCAAAGGACACAAGATTTACTAACACATATATACAAGATCAGCAGATGAAAGAATCTACTAAATCTTAACAAAATCTTAGAATTTGTAGTTGCTTAACGCGTGTTTGACCGTCCTTTTCGTTGCTTTGATGTGCAAAAGGCTGGTTGCTTTCTGTTGGATTTCTAAAGTTGCATTGCTGAAATTACTTTTAGTGAGCTTTTAAAAGTGCTTGAACTAAACTTGAAGTTTTCTAGATATGAATGAAGAGAATACCCATCACTTGAATTTGCTACACACACATATACCGTTTGTTTCTTGTTTTCTGAAGACAGAACATGTCATCTTTTTTCAGAGATTTCGCCTACGTGGCCCGCGATCGACACACCCGTCGATTCATGTGTCACGTGTTCCGCTGCGATACGCCGGCCCGAACGATCGCCAACACGCTGCGCGACATCTGCAAACGACTGATGCAGGAGCGGCGGCCAAATTCGCTCCCGCAGAGCGAGAACGGGATCAGCTCTGCGGCCAGTGTGGCTCATCGTAAGTTGTCCGGAGGTGGCGCCACAGCGCAACAGCAAAACCACTCACCACACCGACAGCCTACTGCAATGCAGCGAAGTCGCAGTTCACAACTGCAGCAGCGTGAGTTGCCAAAAATTGCAACTGCAACGCGTGTTTGACCGTCCTTTTCGTTGCTTTGATGTGCAAAAGGCTGGTTGCTTTCTGTTGGATTTTTAAAGTTGCATTGCTGAAATTACTTTTTGTGAGTTTGATAAACATTTTAGCTTCAAAATAACATGACAAATTTGAGCAGAAGAGTATAAAACTGACCCTTCCTAGTATAAACAGCCTGTGAGATGCTCGGCAAATTAAGTCTGAATTTCAGGGTCACAGTTGGCATTGCTATGAAGGTTGGTGATTAAAAATGCTTACTAGTATCTGAAACGCATCTAATTGGGTTAATAGTGTTTCATGTCAATTTTATGTCCATAACCATACCCCCACGTCCGCAACAAGGTATCGGGTGTCATCTTAGTGTATGCGCGGTTGAACTAACTGCGTTTGATTGACAGCTCAGCAACAGTTACCATCAGTGCATTCCAGTATCTCACAAGCCCATTTGCACTAGGAAGGGTATACTGTGTCCTACTCTTCCTATCATCTACTCTCGATTAACCATGGCTGTCGTTTGCTTCTTGCTCCGAAGAATCTAAATTTTGATTGTTGTGAAGTTGTTTTTTACATTTGGCGTGGCTATTTGTGGTGACTTGGTGTTGCACTGTGTTGCCTGTTCAGTCCTTACGCTTTTGATATTAAGTTTTCATAAAAATATGCATTTATTCAGGTATATAAGTATAGTTATAAGTATAGTATACGGCTTGTTCAGGATTGCTTATGAGTAATGAATAATTCAAGATATGAACTGCCAATGCATCTAATTCTACGTGGTTTCGAGCATGAAAATGCTGAATTCGAATGAAAAAACCGCAAAATTTTGGCAAGATTGTCACTGAAAATGTGTTTCTTACTTGAAAAAATTGACAATGTCCCGGCAATTTACGTAAGTAGGTTAATTATCTCGTGATTAACCGAAAGTTTTCAGTTTGACAAATTCGAATTTCAAATTCGACATTTGAAACTTCTCCCCAAAAATCTTTAACGGTGTCACCATAATCCTAATTTGTGGTACAGCCACATGCAATTGCAATTGTAAATCTTAGATTGGACCGTATGGATTTTAATTTAAAATTCATAATTTACAAATAATGATACAACAATATGCAATATATATGCAGAACCAGAACCGAATATGTGTTGCATTTATATGCGTTTACGCTGCGAATTATGTATGCACCGTATACGCAACGATTATGCAAATTAGGTGTAAGTTAAAAACTTAGTGAAAGTAGAACAAGCAATATATTTAAAAGCTTAGTACCTTGAGCTCTGATCGCCTATATCTATAGTTTGTAACTAAAATTCAGCTGTGTTAGTACACAACTTTAGGTTGCTGCACAGTATTTGAACGACAAATACTCCATTCCAGGAAAATTAACTTGTAGCGCTGCGAGTGTGTGCACTGAACCAACGGAATCCTGGAAGGGCCAAGAAAATTATGATGTTAAAATTGCTTGCACCTTGGATGGACTGTGGCAAAACGGATACTAATGAAAGTCAAAATTTTTTTAAAATTTCAGCATTTCAGCAGTTTTCCATATTTTAACGAAGATTCTGAGCAAAATTCATAATTTTGGTCAATAGTCGTGACATTTAACAGTGTTAAATAGTTACATAGTTCACTCCGGCGTAATTTATAGCTTAATTTTTAAATTTACATTAATCTAAAGTTTAAATTTATTATGTCAATTTTAAATTTACTTACAGTTTTAATTTATATTTTAATTTATAACGTCATTGTGTACGTATTCCGTCCATTTTTTTCTTGACTCATGGTTAGTTTTCTTTCATCGATCTCTATCAACACTGTATCCACATTTTATCTGGTCTCTGTTATATTCCCATGCTCCTAGTGTAAACCGATGGTGGTAAATAGTATACTTATTTCGGGCTAAATGTGCTTGCTGTTGTGACACAAAAAACGGAAATGTAAGTTTTAAATTGTCTCCTAAAGGGAAAATATCGTTAACAACGATACCATATATTAAACTGGCAATGTTGAATATGGGCGTACTGATGCAATTACCTGGAAACTCGCAAATCATGTTAATATTATCATACTTAATACAAGTATGGTTAATAAGTTCAAGTGTAATCTTGGTTTTAGTTATATTCTTTTATAAGAACTCCAATGTTGATTAGGTTTAATGCTATAATATCTACTTCAATTTCATTCATTAATAATTGGATTATTGCCAACTCATTGTCCGTCGAATTAGATCGTTCTTTAGGTTTTTTGCTTTCCCCCCGGTCTTTCACGATTGTCTTTACCTAAATTAAGGGGAAAACCTAAACTGAAAAGCTTAGCCTGTGCTTCCAGAGTTGAACACCCCACCCAGTCAAAAATTGGACCATTTGTTAAGAG
The DNA here is from genome assembly GCA_030248195.1 of Trissonchulus latispiculum. Classification (NCBI taxonomy): domain Eukaryota; kingdom Metazoa; phylum Nematoda; class Enoplea; order Enoplida; family Ironidae; genus Trissonchulus; species Trissonchulus latispiculum. The sequence continues at coordinate 32,756 of JASAND010019834.1, read as the reverse complement.
TAGCGGTTCTTGTTTTTATCACTCCTGGGAATTTTAAATTTTACTGAAATATTTGAACGTTGTCAGTGTCAACTCTTGAAACTTTCTGTCGCAGAAATTCAAAAGTTTTGCCCTAACCGAAAACAGTTAGCATATATGTAGACTGGCCTCGGAAGTTTAACAGTCTAATGTCCTATCCTTAATCCTAAAGGCTACCCTTTGCCGTTTGGTTCAGTTTTGTTTGCGTAAAAGTATCCTATAAACCTTTTCGAGCTAAAATGAGCTCTACTCCAAGTAGTTTTATCTGGTCTGAAAAGTTTACTCAAGCATTCTAGGTCGTTTTGAACCCACTCAAATGTTAGTAGTATTAACTTGCAGTCTCCCTTTAGAAAACCTTCCATCTCGTTTCTTGACTACTAATCTATATAGGTCTGTGCTCGTAGAGTTCTACTTAACACCTACCTTAGCGTAAGGATTGTGTAAGGCTAAGCTTTTTATTTGAATAGTGGATGAATGGTGGGTAATCTAAGACTACATATTTTAAGGACAGAAAGCTTAATCCAAGGATTAATTTATTGATAATCCGCCTCCTTCTTTCTGGGACTTTGCGAAGTTGGCGAAGTAAAACGTTGTTGGCGTTGTCTGATCCGATATTTAAGTTTCATCACTAAATTGCAAGTTGGCTTTCCTACAACTTGAATTGCCTGTTCTATAAATTATTATGTAGCTATGATTCTGCAATACATTCCAACAAGATTTCATGGATATTGCCTAGTCGTAGGATAGATGCGTGGTATGGTGGACAATAACACTACAATACAATAGCAAAGGTACAATTATAGACAATACAATGGTCAAAGGGAGATACTTTCCTAGTAGAGAGGGTAGAAAGGGCCAACGCTCTATCGATTGAGCAACTGCCACACAAAGCCAAGATTAAGTTAGAATTCGCACCCAATCGCGGGTAGCGGGCACCCGGGCTGACCTGAGCGGCTCGGCTGGGATGGTGCCTTGCCAGGGCAATTTCTTATCGGGACAAGCTAGGTTTGGTAGACCACTTTTTATTGGCGATACACCCTCTTTGAAGTCGGGGTTGGCCCTTCGCGGAATATTGTTCGTGCTAATGAAGGATCATAGTGTCAGGAAACGATGCATGCATGCATAGACTTGCATAAGTTGCGCTGATGTTGTATGCGATCGAGGGGGATATGCAGAGGTATATACCTAATTTTTTCTCAAACGGTGGTTTCCATATTTTGATCCGAATCTGCGACCAAGGTCGGGCTTAATTTTTCAAGCTGCCGTTTCATCAGCGATGAGCTGTAAAGGAACCGCAGCCTATGGAGATTTTGTTGTCATATTTCACAGCTATTCAGAACATTATAATGGTTTAAAATAAGTAGGTACTCAAGTCATTCAAGCTGTACTTCACGTTTTTTAGAATGCTCAGACCTAAAGTGACGTCTTTGTCAGTTGAAAGAGAGGGGATTTAAATTCTTTTTCTGTACCACAAATATGCGACTGAAACGTTTGAAACCGTATATTTTGACAAGAACTGGTTTCTCTCATTTCTCTCATTTTAGTATTTTCTTTAGACAATCTGTTACAGAGCTGTGAAATATCATTTCACTGAAATCTTACTGAAGTGTTGGCTGCAATCGTTACATCAGCGCGTGGCTGATTTTGGTTTCTGTATTCCTTTCCAGGCACCCATGACGCACCGTCAAAACCAATCCGTCTTGTTTTACCAACATGCCCTAAAAGTTTAGCGAAGTATATTAAGGCTGTTTAGGAAAGCAGGCATAGGAAAGATTGATAATCCTGATATGGGAGTTCAGCTGATGGCACGGTGATGTAAGTGGAAATCACGTCTCATTACACTGCGGAAGCGCTGTGGTTCAATCCCCATCTATTTGTTTTCAGTTCTACTGAAAAGCTGAACTTCTCTCTTCCCTTCTGTCTCTCTCTCCTAGATCCTGGTTTCAAGGGTACACAGTGCCTGATGCCTCCCGTCTTGGGCTTCCCCTCGGCCTTCTTGGTCCACCAGTCCCTTGAATGCTACAGCTGTGGTTCAAATCGTGATATCTTTGATTTCACTACCGCGTTGGAGTTTAGTTGAATACCAAATGGACAGCACGAGTGTGCCAGTTTATTTTCTAATTCTTATCCTGAAGTGATAAGTATCAAACCAGATTTGTGGGTGGGAAATGGGTATTGCATTGGAGGAGGGTTCAGGGGATTTCTCCTTCCCTGGTAACAGAACTTGACTTTAGGCTACCACACATGACTTACTATTACTTATTACTATTTACTTCTACTAATACTTATACTAGCTTAATTTATTGATTAGTATTTGTTGATTTAGGGTTAATTCACTTATTAATTGGCGTCTAAATGGCAGTTCTATAATATTTGCTCCGGCTCATTTTAATTATAATTAGTTTGTATATGACTGTCGAAAGTCATGCTTGGTATGACAAACTATTTCGGCTTCTTTAAGCAACAAGCCGCCTCAGATCAAACGGTAGCTGCTATGATACTATTTTGCAAAATTGTTCTGAAGTTGTGGTACAAGAGAGCAACTGATACCACGAAGCGAATCAAAATGAATAATTAGAATAAAAATTGATCGATTTACAGGAAATTGAAGCTTGCATACTAGGAAGCTTGCATCTTGCTTCTTAATTTGTTTTATGAATTTTCCTTTTCGATTAAAAATTCTGATATTCAAAGCAGTTTTGAAAAAATTTGTGCTACACAGCTACTGTTTGATACAAAACGTTTCTCAGCAATTTCAGCGATTTAATCCCTTCAATCGAAACGAGGATGGTCCCTCCTCCGCTCCCTCCAGTTCTAGCTATGCTGCCATCGGAAGCCCGATTTATGAGACGATCCCTGCCTCAACCCTGAGCTCCCTGTCAGAACAGTCTACCACTGCTGAAAGCGGGCACAGTATAAGTAACGGCTCGCTTGTCTCCGCTTCTGATGTCTTTAGTTCAACTAGTGACGATGGTAATTAGCTACTTTGCTTTAGATTAAACTTGTGAATTAAGAGTCACAAGCATACGTGTGCTTGGGGGGGAGCTCCCCCCCCAGAGGGGTCCCTCACCCACCCAGAATCCGGATTTTTCCGGTAGAAAACCGGAAAAATCCGGTTTTTCGGCGGCCTCCGGCCGCCCTTCGCCCCCCAGAACTTCCCCTCCTGCACATGTCTGGTCACAAGTATTAAACATAATCACTAGCTAAGTCTGTACTATAATCTAGCAAACTTAAACTGGACCAAAGTAGTAGGTTTTGGTTGAAAGCTGACGATTCAACGTGTGTCGACTACGTATTTTCCAAATGCTTAGAATCTTTTCCATTGAAAGCGTTTGCAGACCTTTTCTGCAAACGGAACATTGCAAACGGAACAATACTGGAGATGTAGAATGAAATTAGGTTCACATTGTGAAACCTGATAGTCTGGACAGCATGTTTGAAATCTTTAACCCTGACCCTGTGCTCTGAGCACAAATTTTCTAAGATTACGGTTTCATTAGTATGACGACTTTCTTCAGGCTCCCGGCCAACTTGCAACTTTCCTTTTTTAAAACATTGTATAGTTAATGAGTCTATTGTTATCACAGACAACAGTACATCTACAGCACTCTACAAGTACGTGTTTATTAAATCTGAAGAAGTTTAATTTGAAGAAACTAGTGCAACATACAAGTTGTGTTCTATCTGGCCTGCGTTTGCCGGTTGATGAGTAATGCTCTATCTTTTCTGAGCCAGTAAATGAACATGAAGACCTCCACAACGTTCCGCGACTGGGAATTGATGTTCATTTATTTGGAAAAGAAGGAGATACGTAGCCTCCTTTTCAGGCTCGTTCTCTAGTAAAATGAGATACGTACGTATAACAAGAGAAAAATAATTAAATTGGGACCAGAGCTCTTCCTTTTTTCCGTTCTGAAGGGGGTTTTTGTTCTTCAGTTATTTTTATGGATACATCTTGCCGTGTAGGTAAAAGATATCTTTGATTGTACTGTTTCTTTAAGGTGGTGATTCCTTTTGCGCACGGCTCAAAGCAAGATGAAATTTGATGAAACTTTCCAAAATAAGTTCATTTGGTGTTCTAACATCCTCCGCGCAATCCCGCTTCAAAATTTCGAGATTTCCGTTCAGGACGGTCTTCGCCAATGTCTGAAAGTTTGGCAGCAGCTATACAGCTATAACTATATTCATTTGAAAAATCTCGTTGAGCTCTACATTTTTGCTTCTGGAAGCAAGTTTCTAGCTCTTTTCTAGTGTGAGATATAGCCGATTTTCTTATTTTGACGTTGAAAAGTTGTCATTTTTGCAGAAATCAAATAATCCACGATTTCTTGAGCTACGCAAGCCGTAAAAGTTTACTAAGGGTGCCGATTTGAAGGTCTCGTCGAGGCCGATTATCCAAGGCATAATAGTCTTCCAACTGCTATCCAGTGAGCTGCTATCATAAAAATGTAGTTTTTGCAAAAACATGACCAAATTTTTTCCAGCGATTGTGGAGCATTTACTATGCAAGCTAGAGGGTTGCCACTTACTAGACGTGTTCTACACAAAAATACCCAGGGACCCTTTTTTAGTTGCCCGATTGCTGTTTTCTAACTAAAGTGGCCGCTTGCTAAAGCTGGGAAATGTAGGCAAAATACAGGTTGCGCAAACATTTTAGCTAATTTCTTTACAACAAAGAGCGGTTTCATAATAATTAAAAAAGGGTCCCCAGCTATTTGATAGTAGAATCGAATGAAGCAGCCGATGCCTTACGAAAAAGTTTACTTTAGTCTGCAAAAAATCTGGAAAATTAAAGTACTTCGAACATCCAGGAAAATAGTTTCCGAAGACTGAAGTTAATTTCATTGCATTCATTAGAAAGAGAAAATATTAAGCTCCATTTTGATATAAAAATGACTTTTTAACTCCAAATAATGAATGAGTAATAAGGATTCAAATTTGATGTCTCCAAAAGGAATCACCACCTTAAATAACCTGTTGAATTAGCATTATGTTGGATAGGAGCTCACTATTGAATACGAGTAATTTCAACAAATTCTGTAAAACTGGATTGAAGCTTTATCGTCAAACTTTGCTTGAATTCTTGCTTTGCACATATTAACATCACAGTTTATATGAGCTTATTTATTTGATCCGTATGTATTCCGAAATCCGAAATCCAAATGTATTCCGAAATCCGTTTTATCAAATTTTGAGTGCAGAGTAGGTTTCGTCCTGTTTAAACAGATTAACACAGGTACCTTACTGCAAAAATAACGAAAAGATAACGAAAGCCTCGTTCGTTACTTTGTAAAGCTTAAAATCGCAGAAAAGCATTACGACTCATTGATCTGACTGTACAGCATTTATCCTCAAAATTCTTCTCTTGAATGATGTTTTCGAGACATTCCATTTTCCCCACTTAATGATTAAGGCTCATAATAGCTGTTTCGGCTGGGTTTATCCCTTTTTTCCGAAAATTGTCATCAAAAATATACCCCGTTTTAGGCAAAGGCTCAAAGCCACTTTCTTGTTCAGTTGGGGTATAGTTTGAAGTATTTTGAACAGAAATTGTTTGGTGTCGGCGTGGGCCTTGCCTTCAAAAGTTTCTTCTTGTCACAAAAGTTTCTACTTTCTTGAACCAACTTTTGGAGGCGGAACTTCTATCTTCTTTGTGCCTATGAGTCTGTTCAATTTTTTAGTCTTTTCGGATAACTTTTTTCAAAGTTTCTGTCAGTTTAGTCACAAAAGATCTCAATGTTTGTCCTAAATTGAACGGTTGGAAATCAATGGTTAACATTTAACTGGTTTAGAGCAGACTTTATTCAACTCAGGCAAGGGTGAATACTTTGTTCACGCTCCGAGAAGTTCACCATAGAAATTCTGTTCTCGTGATAATTCAGTTAATTCAAATGATTCCAAAATCCAAAGCCAATTTCAAGATAGTTCATGAATGCATATATATTTCTCATTAACCATTATTTACCATATTAACATCTTGGTATCATCATATCAACGTATTAATGCATTGCCTACATTACCTATTAATGCATATTAACATGCTGACACATTATTAACACGACAACGTAACACATAACGTAATGTTGAAATCATAATTAAGCTACGTTTTTGTCGATAGCAATTCCTGAACATTATGATTTGCTAAAACTTCGAAAATAGTAATAAAACAGTTTGTTTAACTTTTAACTATTAAGTATATATTCGTTTTTCCACTAATAGTTTGGGTCTAGTTTCTCTATTCTTTCTTATTCGTAAAACGTCGACGACAGTAAGACTTGTTTTTTACTAGAATTCGATCATTACCTCATACTTTAAGCATTACAATAGGATTACAGTAAAATGTTTATTTGAAATGTGGCTATGGCAGTTTGCTGTAGATTATTTTCGATACGATTATGGTACGTGTTAGTGAGAACATTGCGTTTTTCGTTATTGGCCATCCACTCGGCAGTTTGCTCTCAATTAGTTAAATTTTTAAAAATTTATATCAGTGCTGAGATTTGATCCTCTTAGCCAATTGGTTTCCAGGGATTATGGGATTAGATTTCTTGCAGAAAACGAACTCCTCGTATTGCGTTAAAATTTCCTCTCAGCTTTTAAAATGTTACTAACAGTTCGAGATATTTTGAAAAAATCTCAACTAATTTTCTTCGACAACATGACCAATGCTTTGAGATGCTGCAAATTTGTCGCAGCCCACGCGTACAGCACCAATTGTATTGCTCGATACTCTCTGCACTGGCCACAGAAATTGCCCTTGTTTAGCCCTTGTTTATCTAGGTTCTGCAAACACGAATATGCAAATTAGGTTAACCAGGTAACCCTCATGGGTTAAAACGGCTTGTACAAGTTTTCTCGAGATCTTGGAGTCTAAAATAAGCTAGGCTATGTAGCTCAAATCCTCAAGTGACTTTTTAAATCACACTGAAAACTATTGAGTTCTAGAGTCCAAGCCGTTATCTGTTCGGAAAAATTTAAGCACAAAAGGGTTGGTTATTAAAAAACTAACAAATCAACAAACTTTCAAAAATAATGAACTTGTGTTCGTGTTTATGATGTTGAACTGACTTTGTAAGCAAAACCCGGTCCTAGGCTTAAGCTTTACAAAAAACAATCTGTCGTCTTCCTGTAACTTGCTGCAAAGTTTCGGTGTGCGCAACTTCACCCAAAAGTTACTTATCATGATATTGTCTTGAATTTTTTGTTTCAGAGCAAAGCTCCTTTCCTACGCCGATGGAGGAACCGCGCAAAGTCATTCGTGCTCACTTTCTGGGAGTAACTCAAGTACCCAGAGCAACGGGTCAGTCTCTAACGAATTTTGCAATTAGCAAGCTGCAACTATAGTTTCTGACCAATATTAGCAATTAAATAAAATTTAAGAGTATAGTAAATTTAAGCTCAAACTAATTTAAACTAATACTGTAGATACCGTATTATTAGTTTACTAATTTTTTGAGCTGCTAAAATTAATTTCCTGGAACGTTGCTGGTTGGAATCAAGTTGGTGGATTCTTGCTGGAAATTTGGAAAAAATTAATAATTTCAAACGAAGTAAGCTTGGTCGTTTTCAAGACATTTTTTCCTTTCTTCATTTCATTTTTTCATTTTTCTTTTTTCTTTTACCATGTTTGTAGGTGTGGACATTTTAAACGAAGCAGTGGACCGGTTGGTGGCCCAGGTTCGATCCGAGCGATGGATTCTGGTGGATGTGAGCATCGCCCCCTCCACCATAACCATCACCGAGGTCGGGGGAAACCAGATAGCCGAATGCAGAGTTCGATATCTGTCCTTTCTCGGCATCGGTCGTGATGTCAAGTAGGTTCCGTTTTACATCTACAAATAAAGCTGAGTAACGGATAGTACCTTTTTGGTTTTTATTTAAAAGTTTCGGTTATCCAAAAGTGTATTCAAAATTCCTTCACGATTAATAATAGGTTTACTCCTGGAGATATCGGCGTCCTGCCACATAATTGCTGGGTGCCGATGCTCATTCCTGGGTTGCTTGGAATAAAATTGCAGCAAAGATAAGGGTTAGAAGTTAGTGATCCAGTAATATCCGTGTTGTACATTTGGATGAGGGCATGAGGGGGTGACTGGCAAACCCGGTACTGCGAATTTTAACAGCCGAACACTTTTGGAAAATGACGCCATAATTTACCAACTTTTGCGCACCACTTTCTAGTTTCCTTCCGTTTTCCAAATTCGCATGAAAATTCCACTACTCCTTGGTAATACTTTTTTTAGTTCTTGCACTGTTTTCTTCTCTTTCAGGCACTGTGCCTTCATAATGCATACGTCAACGGATAACTTTATGTGCTACGTTTTCCATGTTGAGCCCTCGGCGGGCGCCATGGCGAAGACGATTGAGGCCGCCTGCAAACTCCGCTATCAGAAGGTCCTGGACGCTCAGCACTCAACTGGCAGCAGTCCTGACCACAGGCGACTCTCAAATGGCAGTAATAAAGTAAGGCAAGAAAGCCTCTGTTGTTAGTCCAAACAAGGATTAAGGCCGGTTCACAGGCTCAGTGTTGGAGATTCGTATGTCGCGTGTCTCTTGTCGCGACAGTGTTCACAGGTTCATAGCTTGTGGTGAGGAAAGTGTCGTGCGACAAATTGTCGCCTATCGTAAGAAGTTGAAAATGTTTTAACTTGTGTCGCGTGTCGCTTGCCTCCAGCCTATGAAATGTTGGCTTTGACTAGCGTTGCTCTGCAATAGCGACAGGACATCCATCTGCCATCGCCACAAGCGACAAGCGGCATACTATAAAATACTACGCGACATACGACACGCGACAAACAACAGCCTGTGAACCGGCCTGTGAACCGGCCTTTAAAAAGTAGCTGAGCTGAGCTGTACCATGAACACGCCAAAGTCAATGCACTCAACTTCTGTGTACGGGAATGGGGGGATTCAGTGTATTCCAATTCGTTTTGCTTACTACGTGATTTTATCACGAATTTTGTAATGTCATCGACTAAGCTACAAAACAACATGTAACTGTAATTGAGTTACACTTTTAACTTTGTATTGTAACTGTTGTATTGTAATCTGCAGCAAATGCTAGCCCACAAGCAAAAGCACGAGCTCAGGCACGAATGCGATGTTACTGTAGTTCTTTTGGCTACTATTTATATTTCATTTCGATTACTATTTCAGAATTGGACAGAGACATTTCGCGACGCATTTGGTAGTTTAACTGGTCGACGTTCCAGCGGAAGAAGTTCACACTATCCCTAAAAAGTTTTAATTTTTGAAATAGTCTTGCTTTAACCATTATCTACTGCCCCTATTTTTATGACTTAAATTGTTATACAATACTTTGTAGAACAGTATCCTTCAATTAATTCTGTAATGTTTTTTGAACGAAATTTGAAATCTTGAATTGAGTAAGCTAAAATTCAGTAAAAATGAAATTCAAACGAAAGTCTTGTATTGCTTTGAAATTCTAAGCATTTTGTTATTCTGTTGTGCGTGTGACCAAACGGTTGTTCTATGTAGAAGACTGATGCAGGTTAATGTATGTAGTTATTGTTCATTGTTGTTGCTGTTTGTTGCAAACATTTCCTGACAAAAATATTTAAATTGGCTAGATGTTCAGAAGAGCTTTAGAATCTTAAACATTTTAAACTTGAATCCTGAAAACCTTCAACCAACAGTCAATATGTACCCTTTCGTAATTATTATGCTTACATCTTGAAGTACGGAGTGGTAATAAGAGCTATCTATTTTCCAAAAAGGCAAAAACTTCAGCCGTGATCCCCGCGATTTAATTAATTTGATAAATTTTTAGACTGAGACAAGATTTTTAGCACTCTGCTCTTATTCTATAATGTACATTTGACAGTAATAATTGTATTTAATAGCTGTTTGTTAGAAGCTTAGTAAACCTATTCGGTTTTATTGCGATTACAGTTTTAATTATTAGTTTGCATTGCAATTGTACATAAATGTTTCAAGATGCCATATTTGAACATACTAATGCTGTGTTTGTACAAGATTTTTGTATTAGCTTTTGTATGGGATATTTTACTGTTATTATTTAAACTTAAAGGACGTCTTTTGCTATATGTAGAATCAGGAAAAATTCACAGCATTATATATAAATATGAATGAAAAGCGCAGAGCAAAGAATGCATAGAACTTGGTTAAATAGGAAAAACTGATCGTTTATTAATTCTAATTTAAAATATTTTTCAGAGATCCAAGCCGGCGCTCGATGGAATTTTAGTTTTACAGAAATTGGGATTATATACTTTATGTTGAATTGCTGACAGATAACGTATGGTATTGTGATTTTACTGTATACCTGTTTGCAATAAATTGTATTTTGTTCAGTAATAGTAGCAAACACGTCACACAAGATGATTCAGATTATTACAGGCACATAAACGCGTGCATGGAGGGGTGCTCACCTCCTAACCCGGAGACCACATTCCCATAGGAGTCTCGCACCCCCAGAATCATTGTCTTTCGGGGGTTTTGGCAAAAAAAGGAAAAATCCTGTCTTTCGGTTGCCTGGCCGCCGGTTAACTCCCATTTTCCCCACCAGCAAATGTAAGAAATTAAATTGCCACTTCAGCACCTGAGCACCGAAAAATTCGGGCACGGGTGGGATTTAAACCTACGACTTCCGGATTAACTCTCCGTCGCTTTTCAAACTGAGCTACCGTGGCTACAGTCGTACCAAGCTGGAAGGAGTTTGCTTTCAAACTGAAGTGACAATGAATTCTCAAACTGTTTCAAACCGAAGTGACAATGAATTATGTAATAATGCGTTATCTAGGCCTGGACATAAGTACCAGCAAATGCTGCAGTTTGTTCATCTAAAAAATTTGTTCACAAAGTAGTGTTCACAACCATTGGTTAACACGGGGGATTCGAGCCGATTCGGTTCTAAGCTCCCTCACCAGCGCGGACAAGATATAAGCCCCCCGTCATTGGAGACTAGGGGTGTAAAAAAGTTGGCCAGTCGGTAGGTAAAAACCGACCGGAAAAGATCATTTGCAGAACCAAGCAAAACCACTCAGAGAATCATTTGAAACGTGTCACAAAATATCAAAAACATTAAAAATGCAAAAGAACATCAATGTTTTCTACAAATTTAATCAGGTAGGAGGAAACCTTTATTTTTAAAACGGCCGTGCGTCTTATTGTCATTATAAATTATACTTTTACTAAACAAAAGATTCACATAAATGCAGCTTTTCAATCGAAATATATAGCCCTCCGTAATCATCGGGGACAAAGCGTGACGATAGATTTGAAAACAAAAAACAAATTAGATTAAGCCAGCAATTAGGGCCTTTTACTGAATTCTTCTTGACTCGAAGTTTTGTCCGTCTGCTGTCCAGTGATCTGATAAAATGATGTATTCGCTACAAATGTAAATATCTACTAATGTAAACCCACTTCGTTGGTACGGTACACAGATATCCATTAATCGGTTGCGATCCAGTTGTTTTCTGGGGAAAAGTTAGCAGGCAAGCTTCCAAATTGTTGCAATCAGAAAAAAGGAAACCGGGGCACTGCTCCAGAAAAATTAACCAGGTTAACCGATGACTCCGGCACAGCCAGAAAAAAATTAGTGTAAGAAATTTTCTCCGAGCATTTTACAAGGAAAATTATAAGTGCATTGAGGTCTTTTAGTCATTAGTTTTAGGCGTCGCGTAAGTAGGCTTGTGAGTTTTATGTTTTATTATTTCTAGGCGGAAGGACATTCGGCATACGTAAGATAGATTTAAGTGAGATACACGCTTGCACCCACACATTTGTAGCGTAGGGTTGGGAGGACTCTTAACACAAGCAACTAAAGAGGGGGCTTGTGGATTGAACGCAAATTTTTGTGGGGCTTGTATTACGTGCATTGATTCCTGTAATTTATGGCAACATTAACACCGAAAATGTCAGCAAAAACGTCAACAAATTAAAGAACTTAATACAAATGACGCCAGCGAGCGCTATTTTTAAATTTCTAGGATATAATTTTGGGATATTGTATTGGTGTAATAGATGGCAGTATCATAAGTTATGATTGGTAACCATATAGATTCGTTCTCATACGTAGAACATTGTAACGACTCTCATCAAAATAACTGTTGGATCATTATACTTATTAAAGCATAATATGTTCGTTTAGTTGCTGCCTCCCTTCAACAGGTTATGGGCCCAGACATGCTGACCCTGCATTCTTGCCTTCACACCGTTTCTTGGAAGTACCGAATGATCGATGTCTGCAGCATCAAGTCTGCCAATGGGATGTTTGTAAAGGTATGTAAAGATGTTCCAACAAAAAGACGCGTATGCGTGACTAGGGATTCCCGATCCGGGGTAGACTCCTGTTGATTCCCGTTCTGACCTAGAATCCTGTGGGTTCCCGTTTTGGGGTGGAATCACATAGATTCCCGAATGAGGAATCAGTTCTTGGGGAAGTGTGTGAATACGCTGGGCCTGGAAAACAGTATGAGGCAAACAACTACGAATCCAGTAAAGTTCATCGAAAGAAAGTATGGAAGACGCAAAGATACTACTTACTAATATATTAAAAATTAGATATTAAAAACTAAGGATGTTTTGTAGGAACAATTAAAGAAATGAAAGTTTTACACCACCAGGCACCCGAAAACCTCGGGCACCTGGCGGGGTTGGAACCCGCGTCTTCTGCTCAACGCAAGCTTGCCATTGCGACACAGCTCTGGCTGTGCTCAAGAAGGACAGTAGGAATACTTGGCGAAATCCGAGTATTTATATATAAGTATTATTTGTAACTATATCGACGACTGAAAGTAAATTAGAGTGAAGTGGGAGCAACAACAACAACTGGACAGAGCTGTGTGAAAAATAGTTTATAAAGATTAATGTTTCCTTGTTCTACTTCCAACTGTGGTATTTGCCACCTCAGTGGGAGTATTGGTGTAATGGTTGGCAATATCATAAGTTATGATTCATGACAATAGATTCGTTCTTGAACGTCTATACATTGAACTTACGGTTATTTCTCGTGTAGTATCATTATACATATTAAAGCCTATGCGAGTTTAGTTGTTGCCTCCGTTCAACACATATATTCAGTGGAACTGAACTACTGGGGCAGATCCTATCAAGCGATTCAATCTGGATTTAAACCTAAATCCGGATTAAAAACGGGATTGAACAGTATGTGGTGAAACCTGTGAAACATTATAATTATATTTTTAAAAAAGTCAAAATTTATCTAAAGACAGTTTTTCTGATCCTTAACTTTGATGCTTATCTGATGTTTTTGTAATGATTAGTTATGAGAAATGGAGATGCAGTTTTTAGTCAAGTTTCATGAGTTTGGAATTCAGAGAATTTCCGAGAATTAAGATTGAGCTGATTCAAGTGACATTCTTTATTGTGTGGTCCTCCCTTAGTTCGCCACATTATTTGGAGCCCCCAGCTGACATTCTGCGACCCAATTTTACTTTTTCGCATTTAACTTTACATTGTCCCCTTTTTGTGATGCCGGACCCTAAAGAACTTCAATTGCTACAGTGCCAGCGTAATGCACTACGCAATCATGCGAAAAGAGTTTTGGTGAGCTGTCACGAACTTTTAGACGGTGCTGAAGCCACCACTACAGCCACAAGCAGTAAAGTAAAGACGTTGGAAGAGTATGGTCGAAAGTTGACCGACTTAGACTGGAAGATCCAAAGTGCCCTGGTTGATGAAGACCAAGAGCAAGACGTAGAAGAAGCCATGGACTTTCAAGCAAGAATAACTGAAATGATGTCAGATTTAAAGGCAAGGATAGACGGATTTCAGGACAGGATGGTAAATCCCACGACCATCCAATCGTCGAGGTTAGAAGAGCAATTAGGTAGGCTTTTGGAATTAGAATCTGTAAGGTTGGGACATGGTCAGGGTTCTAGCCCAGAATCTTTGCTTGTAAAAACGCCTCATGCAGTATCAGTAAAGCTACCTAAACTGGATTTCGAAAAGTTTTATGGCGATGTCTTAAAATGGGGTGAATTCTGGGACGCCTTTGGTGCAACAGTAGATAAAAATCTAAAACTACAACCTGTTGAGAAGCTATCATACCTGAGGGCTAAGGTTGAAGGCAAAGCTAAGGAGAGCATAGAGGGTTTAGAAACTACAAACAGTAATTATACAGTTGCTGTTGATCTTCTTGTTGAGCGGTTTGGAAAACCGCAAGTTGTTATTGATGCTCACTACGCTAAGTTGATGGATCTACCTATATGTGCCGACTCCGTCGTGAAACTACGGTCCTTTTACAACCAAGTGGAGCGCCATCTCCGATGTTTGAACACTCTTGGAGAAGATACCAGCCATCGACACTTGGTCTCATTGATCAGAAGCAAGTTGCCGAAGAGTGTCATTATTGAACTAGAAAAGATGAAGTCAGATGATGGTGACTGGACAGTGGATCTACTACGGAAGAAATTGAACTCACTTTTGAGCGCACGCGAAGCTGCGGATATACAAAAGGTTACCGAAGGTGTTACCTCAAGTGATAACCGAAGAGACCATGACAACCGTAGTCGGAATTGGAAAACAACGGAAGCATTGGCAACTAATTCAAAGCGGAAGGAAAGAAAATGCGTATATTGTGAAGGTGACCACTGGACAGACGAGTGTAGGAAGTACAGGTCTATTGAGGAAAGAAGACGTCAAATTAAGGGAAGGTGCTACATATGTCTTAGCAAATTCCACCAGAGGAAGAGCTGTCCCGATGAGAAGCCATGCTATCACTGTGCCCAGACAAAGAGCCATCATCGCAGTCTTTGCCCAAAGAAATTTGGTGACAAAACACGACACAGAGAGACTGTGAACCTTGTAGATGAAGATGATTGCAGTGATCAAGAAGACACCTGTTCAGGACAGCATGAAAACAGCTTACTCGCATCAAATGAGAAAGTCCTTCTGCAAACAGCTATGGTTGTTGTGAGCAATCCCGAAAATGGGAAAGAAGAGAAGATTCGGGTACTACTTGATTCCGGTAGTAATAGAAGTTATATATTGGATTCCCTAGCGCGCAGACTTCAGCTGAACATTGAAAAACGTGAAGAAATTTCTCTGATTACCTTTGGATCTGGGAAGCCCAGACGAATAAAGACGCCGCTAGTTCGTCTTCAACTAAATATGTTGACGACGAAAAGGATTATTCCTGTCAGCACGGTGCCAACTATTACTGGTTCCCTGAATCGATGCAGAATCAGTAAGGAAATCCGACACATCATACAGAACAAGAATTTGAAGTTAGCTGATTCACTTCCATCAAACGACACAACTACCGATATTGGTTTGCTCATTGGCAACGACTACTATGCTGACTTCCTGGGAATGGAGAAAATTGAGTTCAAGGATGGATTATACTTGCTGTCCTCAGAATTTGGTTGGATTCTTACTGGCAGGGTAAGCAACGACGAGTCATACAGATTGAATGAAGATTGATTGAATACAGATTGAATTGATGTCAGTAGGTTTGTTTGCTGGTCACAACAACGATTCCACACTTTCCTTCATGGAAAGCATCGACGAGTGCCTGGCCACTACACCTTCCGTTGAAAATCTGTGGAAGTTGGAGACAATTGGAATAAAGGACAGAGAAGTGTCATCTGATGACTAAAAAGCGCTAGGAATATTCAAGTCTACAGTGAAGCTTGAGGATGATAGATACTACGTTCAGTGGCCATGGAAGGACACAAAGCATTCCCTGCCTGACAACTATCAGTTAGCCTTACGAAGATTTCATTTCTTGTCACAGAAACTGAAGGAAGATAAATCTTTGTTTAAGAAGTATGGCGATATAATTGAAGATCAGGAAATCAAAGGCATCATAGAAAAAGTTGAAGATGAGGACATTGGCAGTTGTAGTTTAAAGCACTACATTCCGCATCATCCTGTTATCACTCCACAGAAGACGACAATTAAAGTTCGAATTGTCTACAATGCTTCTGCGAGAGCGTCCAAGTCCAGTCCGACTCTTAACGAGTGCTTGTATAGAGGCCCAGTCCTGCTGCACGATTTGTGCGGTCTCTTACTGAGATTCCGTCTCCCAGCAATCGTCTTGGTTAGCGACATTGAAAAGGCCTTCTTGCAAGTCGGCCTTCAAATTCAGGAACGAGATGTCACTAGATTCTTTTGGTTACATGATCGACACAATCCAGAAACACAAAACAACTTGGCCATATTTAGATTCTGTAGAGTCCCGTTTGGGGTAGTGTCGAGTCTGTTTTTGCTGGCAGCGACGGTGAATCATCACTTAGATTTGGTGGCCACAGATACTGCAAAGAAGATAAAACAGAATGTGACAATGCTTGGATTGTCCTTGCCTGCCAAAGTCCTTGCCAAAGACCTGCACAAACTCCCCTCATACAGTATGCCAAGATTTATCGGTGCCAACAGATACCGTGGCACATGTGATTTAGTGGCATTTTGTGATGCTTCAAAGAATGCCATTGCAACATGTATCTACTTGAGAATTGCGGGAAATCCAGAAACTACAGTGAACCTGATATTTGCGAAAACAAGATTAGCTCCACAGAAGCCGCTTAGCATTCCGAGACTAGAATTGATGAGCCTGCTGATTGCAACAAGGGCAATGCAGTTTGTACACCGTGAACTTGATTTAGCCATAAAGAAGAAAATAATATGGTCAGATTCAGTCTGTGCCTTGAGTTGGCTAAAGTCGACAAAAAGACTTTCAGTATTTGTTGAGAATAGAGTAAAAGAAATCCGATCAACTGATGACATTGCTTTCCGCTACGTCAATACAAAGGAGAATCCAGCAGTGGCTACCAGAGGTTGTGCATTCAATGATCATTGTCAAAACAATGCTTGGTGGCATGGACCGCCTTGGCTACTTCTTTCCGAAGATCAGTGGCCGACAGTAACCTTCCAAGACATAACACCAGAAATTCTTCAGTCTATAACCGCTGAAGAACGACAAACCCAATCAATTTTCGAAGCATCACTACTAACTACGACACCGACAGAAGAGATGATTATTGATATAAAGAGATACAGCAATTTGACGAAGCTACTGCGTGTCGTTGCTTGGGTTCAGAGATTTATCCAAGTATTGAAAAGAAATCCGATTCAACAGACATGTCTATCGGCAGAGGAAATTCGATGCGCGAACAACTTTCTTGTTAAGCTTGCACAGCATTTGCACTATAAAGAGATATTCGAAGCAATAGTCAACGGAACGAAGCATACTACTGTCACCCAATTGGGTGTATACTTAGATGAAAATGGCATACTTCGCTGTCTTGGCCGTCTAGGAAATGCTGACATAACAGAAGAGGCCAAAAGACCCATACTTCTTCCTAAGGATAGCTATCTGGTAGAACTGCTCATCTTAGATTGTCACAACAAAATGATGCATTTTGGCACCTCTCATGTTCTTTCGATGTTAAAGAATAGCTACTGGATACCGAAGGGGAGAAACACTGTTCAGAAAGTTCTGAAAAAATGCTTAGTGTGCAAGTATTGGGACGGAGGTCCTTATAAGCTCCCTCCGATGCCTCCTTTGCCAAAGGTTAGAGTAACTCAAACTGTTCCGTTCAATTACGTAGGAGTTGATTATTTCGGTCCTTTCTACGTTAAAGACTGGAAAACTGGTGAGAAACTAAAGACATGGGTGTGCCTGTATACATGCCTGGTTGTCCGGGCAGTACACTTGGAGCTGCTGATGGATATGACAACTCAGCAGTTTCTTCTTGGATTACGAAGATTCATTGCTAGATTTGGTGCGCCGACAGTAATCTTCTCTGACAATGCAAAGCACTTCCAAACAGCAGGTGAAGTTATAAGAAACGTCTGGCAAGATGTGATTAGCCGAGATGACGTTACCAACTACGTATCCAGCCATGGCATTAGGTGGAAGTTCATCTTTCCTTTATCACCATGGTCTGGAGGTTATTATGAAAGTTTGGTGGGCACTGTAAAACGGGCGTTAAGGAAAACGATTGGCAACCTGTGCTTGACTGTACCACAGTTGCATACATTTTTGTCTGAAGCAAAGGCTGTTGTTAACTCGAGGCCTCTCGTGTATGTGGAAGAAGACATTCATTCTCCGGAAACTATTACACCGTCCTATTTCTTATCTCCGAATCGGAAAACAGGAACTCCTGTGTTGAAAAATGAGGACCCCAACTATCTGCTGCACCTTTCCAAGGCCGAACATATACTACAACTTTGGCGCAAAGGACAAATTCATTTGAACAGATTTTGGGACAACTGGAGAAATGAATATCTCTTGAGTCTAAGGGAAAGGACGCAATCTAACATCAAACAACCACGAATTTTGGCGAAATCCCAGCCGCGTTCAGGCCACGTGGTTCTGCTAAAAGAAAATATGCCTCGTGGGACATGGAAGATGGGAATAGTTGAAAAAATAGTGACTAGCTTTGACGGGGAACCCAGGGGAGCAACCGTACGTTTAAGCAATGGCCAGACTGTGACCCGTAGCTTGGGTCATTTGATTCCTATTGAATGCTCCTTCGATGATGGGACCGATGACGGAAAACCTGGGGAAAAGTCACAACAAGAACCTCAAAAAAAGGACGGACCCGGAGTTAAAGACCAGTCAACGACACTTGGAAAAGAAACGGAGCAAGTCCCTTCTCCAAAAAGCCTGGACGCAGCGCAAGATGGTAAAGATCACTCAGGATCGAAGCTAGGAGAACCAAGGTCACTTAGCCAAGAGAGTGTCAGAGTTCCATCCAATTCTGACCACAGCAAGTCCACTTCCCGGCAAAAGGAAAGTTCCCGACCAAAAAGAAAAGCAAGTCAAAAAGCCATGAATAAGATAAAAACAATTATGGAATATGAAGATGATTGACACTATCATTTTTGCCCTCGGAGTGTGGTGAAACCTGTGAAACATTATAATTATATTTTTAAAAAAGTCAAAATTTATCTAAAGACAGTTTTTCTGATCCTTAACTTTGATGCTTATCTGATGTTTTTGTAATGATTAGTTATGAGAAATGGAGATGCAGTTTTTAGTCAAGTTTCATGAGTTTGGAATTCAGAGAATTTCCGAGAATTAAGATTGAGCTGATTCAAGTGACATTCTTTATTGTGTGGTCCTCCCTTAGTTCGCCACACAGTAGATCCCAGTCCGGTCCTATCATTGAATCCGGATTGAAATTTTGGGATTGAAATGGGGTTGAAATTGACTAAGTTCAAGCCACCAATGGGAGGCGGGTTGAGATTTGAATCCGTTTTCTTGGACACGACTTGGGGAAGAAGGTTTGAGTAAAAATTATGACTGTTTAACTAACATATGTATGCTAACATTTTTATTGTTATTTAAATATTTATCCGTTGACTACTGATTTCAAAATTCAGGCCTGACGGCATCAAGAATAAATAAGATAACTTAATTTACTATTTAACTGAACCTATTTAAACTGAATCGGATTATATCTGGCATGATCGGATTAGACTGACCAGCCTTGTGTTAAATCTACAATCTGGTTGAAAACAGCAGAATTGCATCTGTTGCTTAAATCACACTTTGAAACATTTCAGTTTTATTTTATAATTTTATAAAAGCCGATACAGAAACGTGCCTTCTCAATTTTGTTGTCTTGGGAAGGAATGGTGATAATGTACATTAAAAGTTTACAAGTTAGGCAGCTTTATACCATTTTCAAAATCCAAAATCCAAGATCACGGAACAAACAATCATGAGTGTGGGTCAATCTATCAGTTGAAGCGAAATCTGTAATAAAAATTAATTAAATTATCAAATAATTAAATTTCTCATTCAAAACAAAATGGCCGACAAGAAATTGCAAAATATTGCATTACAGAAAATGAACTAGAAGTTGTGGCCAAAGCACTGTATCCACATTAACTCACTCTAAATAGAGTGGCAACCTTTTACAGCACCGTTTACATTCAAAACTTCACTGTCTCGTTTTCGCGCGCGAGTTAAAAGAGTAGAGTTACTTTTAACTCGTTTAACCCTGCAGGCGAGTTAAATTGAACTGTTTAACAAACTCTTTTAACCCTGTGCTCGAAAAGGATTGAGTTACTCTTAACTCTTTTAACTAGTTTAATTCGCTGCGCAAAAAGGCCCTAAGAGTGAATCCAAAAGTGAAATTGAAAATGAGATTGAAAATGGGATTGAAAGCTTTGAGGCCGGACTAACGTCATCCCGACTCAAAAATACTTGATAGGGCTGGGTTCAAAATGGGATTAAATCAATCCAAAAATTTTGAATTTGGTATCCTGAAAATGAGTTCATAGTATCGGTCCCAGGAATTGACTATGTTTACTAGATCCTTCTGAAGTTGACTGGGCTGATTTAATTACTAAAACTCTTACTTTTTCACGGGCCTAGGGCCTTTTCGCAAATGGGTTAGACTAGTTAAATTTAACTCGTCGAGTTAACCCTTTTATTCCCGCGGCTGCCAATTGACATAAGTGCAGATTTTTGCCATCTTATATTTTGGGATAGGGTGCAGTTGCCTGTTGGCAATCTGGGAATTAGCTCCTTTTATCTTTAACACGTCCACCCTATTTTGGGAGAATATTTCGACACCTGCTTGAAAAATCTAGTTTCTATGGCATTCCGCCGGCTACGGAAATTTTGATGATTTCAAGCCCTGTTCGAGCGCTGCATTCAAGCAAATCCAGAGCCAGCTGTAGTTCGTCCGCAGAAAAGTCGTTCCACCAGTTGATGCGGTAGGTTATGCGCATTAAAATAACGTACTGTTGATCCCGTCTCTGAGTGGCATAACTGTCAGACCGGATGATGCTGTCAAGTGGTTTTGATAGTGGGAACTTTGCCGACCGGCAAAAACCAGTCTTAATAATGGTAAGGAAAGATGCAAAAAAACAACAATGCGCCCAAATTTGGAAAACATCTGAAAAAGGTCATTAGTCTTTAGGTCATTCTTAATTCTGCGCTTAAATGACCCATCTTCGTTAGTGTTTTGAAGCAGTAACGCTTTTGTATAAATTTTGTATAAATTCAATAATTTAGAAAATTTGCCAAAATTTTTGGCGGTAACCCAATCTGACAGACAGCAAATAGTGAAAAAATGTTGTACGGCTTGTATACTTGCTGCAGTCAAAACGTTTCAATTTTTGCACATATATTAAGAGACATTTGTGTGCAAAATCTGAGTACAGTCGGATGCCTACCAGCAGATTAGGTCAAACAGAATTATGTTAAATGCCATAATTAAACTGATACAATTTGGAGTTAGGAAGGATGCATCTACTTATCAATTAGTCCTAATGCTGTGAGTGAACGCTGGGTAAAACAAAAAGCATCGAAACTTTGTCTTTTGATGAAATTCAAGTTACTGACTAAGTATAAGCTCAATCGGAAACTTTTTGTCATTAGTATTTGGTATACCCACGCTAGAGACCTTCACTCAGGCCCGTAAGCTCGGGCCGGCCGGGCCGCATATTTCTAATCTGTGTAACTGGAATACGCATTCTAAAATGTGTAGCGTAAATACGCAAGCGCTTTGAAAGTGTGTGCTTGGAAAACGCAGCATACTTCTAGTGTTTCATTGTATGCTATTATATGCTTCATATAAGTACGTAACATACCCATTATATATATACTATTATATGCTGCATGAAAATATACGTTATACACATGATAGTAAGAAATATACGAAATAATATATCTGTAAGGCATAATATATCTGTAAGGCATCCGTAGCATTGATGGTCATAGAATAAAATTTGGAAAATAGTTTCTAGTGTTTTAATAAGCTCAAATGTTACTGAATTAGGCAACATAGTTTTTAAAATTTTCCATATTACAATTTTTACATATATATATACATATATAAAAACATGGACGAAGCGAAGATGGTAAATGGAAGCTGTTATAACTGTCTGGATCCAAGAAACTTACATATTTATTTGTTACGTAATCATAGAGTTTCAAATTTGATAAACCGTGGGAAACATATGTACACACTTTCTGAATACGGTAAGCAATAATCCTTCCCCAAATTTTTAAGTAAAATATCACCCCCATGATCTATCTTTCTCAAAATTTAATCAGTTTAGCTAAAATTTTGCGTGGAGTCATCGCAAGACTTTTCCGATTTATTGGTAATTAAATTTTTAAATTAAAATTTTTGAAAACATTTAAAATCTTAAGCTTCCGAATACGGATCAAGGAGAAACGATATTTTTCATCTCTAATTTTGTTGAAAGCCTGGATATCTATGGCATCTTATTCACTTTATTATAGTGTTACATCTCAAGCCTAAAACTTTCATTTAATACCGAACTGACCAAGAGCTGAATCGGAAAAAACTTCAGATTCGTGTTCGGCGAGTTTGAAAACTTACAAACATAAATTTGCAAAATCAGAGTTAAAACATTTTTGGATCTCCTCGGTTTCTCATTAGAAAACTTAAAAATTTACAATATTGAAACGTTAAAGTTTTGTCACCATTTGTTTTATTTTGAAATGTATTCGAACGCATTCATATTAAGTTTGAGTAAAGTTGGTCATGTTTTGTGAAAGTTATCTAAAATCTATTTTCAATGAAAATTTGTTTGCTGACTTGATCACACATTATCATCATGTTTAGGATCCAGTTATAATTCAATTAAATTTAAAATTCAAGAAACTGAGTTAAGGCCAGTTCACATCAGGCAACTTTGGGGCAACTTAGTTGAAGCATCTTGGTTGCTTCAACCAAGTTGCTCAAAAGTTGCCCAATGTGAATGTAGTGGCAACTGAGATAAAAGTTGCCGCAACCAAGTTTCCGTAGTCGCGCTTGGGGCGATTTCTAGCGGCAACTAACACGTTGATTGGTCGATTCAAACTATAAAAATATGCTCGCTAGAATTCCTACATATGATAGGTTGTTGCTTCAACTAGTTGAATCAATTGTTTGTGCAGGTTGCTGCTACTTTTTCGTCTGGCAACTGAAGTTGAGGCAACTAAGTTGCCCCAAAGTTGCCTAGTGTGATCTGGCCTTTAGTATCCAAAAGTCAAGGAATAGTGAGTGCTAGTTGAGTTCATTTTCTGAAAATAATCAACAATTAAACACCTCTGCTTAAATAGATTAAAATCTACGTAAATTGTAGGTAACAAACAGCTCAATACTATTTTGCCAATCTTATATATCCTATAACGACTGTCAATGCTGCAGATGCCTTGCAGATATACTATTTCATATATTTCTTTTATATCACGTGGATAACGTATTTACATGTAGCATATAATAGAACATAATGGGTATGTAACGTACTTATATGAAGCATATAATAGCATATAATGAGATACTAACGCATGCTGCGTATTCCAAGCACACACTTTCAAAGCGCTTGCGTATTTACGTTACACATTTTAGAATGCGTATTCCAGTTACACAGATTAGAAATATGCGGCCGGGCCGGGTCGGGCCGGGCCGAGGTAAGAAATGGGTGCGTGCCGGGCCGAGTAAGGGAACAGGCCGGGCTTTAAAGAAAGGCTGAATAGACAACATTACTTGATATGCGGGTTCTACCAAAGCCGATGATCTCTGCATCCAGGATTCCAGCTCCGGGAAAACTATTTTTGGTTCTGCTTGTCCTCCTTGCGAATCGAAAAATAAAATTTCGCCAGATCTTACATTTTGCAACATTTTAACTCACCGTTATCAAAAGGAAACACCGAATTTTTGCTTGATTGGTTAAGTTTTCAAAACTTTAGCACATGGGAAAGGAGGGTCGAATAGATGCCGCCCGCTCTCAGCTGTGTATCTATCTCAAAAGTAGAGTTGTTGTCCGGCCGAGGAAAACCCGGCCGGGCGGCCCGCTGTGCCGACAATCCGGCCGGCCGGCTGGCCGGGCCGGCAGCCGGCAGTTTCCGGCCTGCTGACTGGCCGGTCTTCAGAAAAAGAACATTACTTGATTTTATCTGTTATGCATAACCAGGAGTAACTGTATGCATCAATTAATGCTAAACATTTTGCAAAATACACAAAAATAGGGCAAAACTGGTACCGGCCAGCCGGCCGGCCTGTTTGACCCGACCGGCCGACCGGCCGGTTTGCCTCACCCGGCCGGCCGGCCGGGTTCACAAGCTCCGGTTCACAAGTCCGGCCGGCCGAGTCAAAAAACCGGCCGGGCAACAACACTACTCAAAAGTATCTCGTAAAATAGAATAAAAAGAACTTTTGGACGTGGATTGTTTTGACATATTTTTTGTAGGATATCGTTTCGAGAGACATGGATTGTTTTTGGGAGAGCAATTGAAAATGAGTGTTGACGAAATTCTGCCTTAATTTTAGGTTGTCACAGTTTGCACAAAAAGCTCATAATTAATGGCTCACCTGGTTTACTGTATTTTACTATTGGTTTGTTTAACAGTTGCTGACGGTAAGACTGTTTTCTTCTTAGTTACTGTAGCTAATAGGTCAAAAACCGTAAATACCCAAAATAATGTTCACTCTTCTTTCGTTTCCGGTTTCGGGTTGTCACACCCTTCGTCAGGCGGATCCTGTCCCTTCTGTGCTGCAAAAGCTAAGGAAATGGAAGGTCGGGGACTAAGTTATTGAGTGGTAGGCTGGGAGGGACAGGTCACGTCTGCATCGCGAACCCTCCCAGCCTACATATGTAACTTTGTCCCCGACCTTCCGTTTCTTGAACTTTTGCAACGCATAAGGGATAGGATCAGTTTGACGAAGTTTGTGACAACCTGAAACCGGAAACGGAAGAAGGTTGGACATTGTTTTGGAATATTCACGTTTTGGACTGTTATTTTATGGATTTCTTTATATGCTTTGCGGATCCATGAATTAGCGGCTGTTTTATCGATTATCTTTACTATTCGTAATAGGTCCGATTTTACTTAGAATATGTACTTAAAATTTTTGTTAAAACGCTTTTAGAAAACTAATTTGTGTTTTCTTTTGCGATTACGAAATTTATGCTTATGGTGCAAACTGCAAGTCCCCTTGAAAATTTCCGTTCAAGGTACAACTCCCTTCAGGAAAAAGTCGTCACGAATAGGATTTGATCTCAACTTTAATGTTTCAATATAAGAGAAAAAAGTTTAATTGCGTTAAAAACAGAAAATTTATTTTAAGACATTTTCCTTTTGTACATTTATGTGTATGCTTTATTCGTATTATTTTAGGACTGCAATGCAATCAGTGTATGGAAGTAAACGGCAACGTCACAGGCAATTGCGATTCCAACAGTGGAGGATGCAGTGGAAAGTATTGCACAAAATTTGTTGCAACTGCAGAAGGTAACTCATCTTCTACGGATAAGTCTGGTTACACAGGTTCCGCTGAAATTGACACAACATTGATGTGAACTGCAATGGTTGTGGGCTGGGATTTGTTTGTTTTTCATCCGCTAGCTTTACTATTTTGTGATTTTGTTTCCTGTATGACACTGAAGTGATAGTGCATAATGCGGAGTTAATAATAAAAATTAGGAAGAACTACGGTATAGTAGACATTGGGTAGCATGAAGATGATGTGGACCAGTCGTCAGGAGAGACCTCGACATTGCGATGAAATTACTCAGCCACCGTACCCCTTACGAGTTTAATTTGAAAAACTCGTTAAAATATACCATTTGGACAATAAAATATGTAAAACTCAGCGAGATGGGAGAAAGTCGAAAAACTGACCAAAATTTGAACCCCCCTTACTCTTGTCTATGTGCTCTTGATTGTACTAAAAATAAAACCGTGAACTTTTACTGGTTAATATTCTAAAGGAGTTTGGAGAATGTCAATGTGTTAAAATATATATAATTGTCTGTTTCGATCCGGTCCGACCAGCCACTTTGGCTGGCCTAGTCGATAAATACTAGCGGCCGCTACCATGGCACATACATACTTTTGTTTTCAGGCGTTGACATGACAATTAAAGAATGTTATGACGTCGTCCAGTTTGTTGGATGCAAGGACCGCCCATACAAAGGTGAAAAAGGAATAGCTTGCGTTTGCAACGATAGAGATTACTGTAATTCTGCCGCTACAGTTAAAATCACCTATATTGCTGTATTTCTGGGAGCACTAGCCGCACTGAACTTGCTATGACTGAACTGTGAACTGATTAATGTATGAGTTGATTTGCAGTAAAACGGTTTGATTCTTGGTTTGGTCTAGGTTTGGAGTTTCGGCTTCAGTATATCAAATGCAACAAATTAAGGTCTTTTATGCAGTGTGTGGGGACTACGATATACATTTAACATTTTCACGGCCCCTTTGTAAAGTTTTGGCCCCAGAGATTGGTAATTGGGCAGCCAAAGACCTTTACGGGGTGCTGTGCGCTGAAGGCTGGATACGCAACCTGGACTGGAGATAGTTCCAGGCCAACCTCGACAAGCCTCGCCAATTAAAATTATAACAGATAGCGTGAAACTTAAACTCACTCCCACTACGTTACCCCAATGCCTAAGCCCTATGTACCCTACTTACCGAACTAAAGCAACTAAAACTTAGCTAAAATGCACTAGGCCAATTGGCCGTATTATAAATTTTAATAAAAAGGGGAGGGAAATACAATAAAGTGGGATGGAACACTTACAGATTGAATCCAAGAGATAGCAAAGCAGCAACCATAAAATACAGGAAATAATAGAAATATATAGACTGGCAGTCTCGTACAAATAATATAGTTGGGCGTCCCCCACCCAATCTATCACCAGATTAGGAGGTCTTTTACTAGTCTACTCCGAAGTTCAAAGACACTAAGGGACCCCAAAATCTGGCTGAGAAAATCCAAGAACATGCAATTTTAAAATACGAGAGCAATAGAGAAAACCGCCGACCTGCGCGAAAGAACGAACAAGACTGACTGGGCTTTTTGAAAGTAACGAAAGAACACCCAGTCACGTGATCACACGTGACCTGCCCAGCCAATCAAATTTTGAATAGACGTTTGAGAGAAACTAGACAAATTGCTGATCTATCTTCGTGCAATTACAACAAATATGGATTGTTACATAAAATTGACATTATCAAGCATAAATTATGAACTAACAGGGCCTTTTTTCGCAAAACAAGATACTTAAACTAGGGTTAATTTTGAGAGAAGAATCTTTTTAAATAATAAAAGAAATATGACAGTAGGGCATCACCGCCCTACTGTACACCTTGCAAAGACAAGTCTTTCTTATGTTGACTGCACAAAAGGTCATTCATAGGTGAAACAGACATTTTCAATTTTGTCTCCACAGAATACCAAGTGCTACTGTAGATGAGATGAGAGATGCAGGCTGAATTGGAGAAAACTTCAGGTTATTAGTCTGTTTTGCAGTACTAAATATGTAGTAACAAGCGAAATCGGGTTAATTGGATTGTCGAGCCTATTCTAGCATAATCATTTAAAATTTGCCTTCATCAGTAAAAATGGTATCATAGTGGGTCGATATAAAGACTGCGGAATCTACCCTTCACACTGGCTGGTTTTTTGCACACACATGTGGGCTATGTTTGTTTAGTAATTGATTGAGTGACAGAAGAGTTCAAACTTTACAGTTGGTTTTAATTACCACAGACGTTTCTGGCGCCGGTAGGAATTGTCTCTGCTTCAAAGATTCCAATACACTCGAAATCGATTAGAGTACCTACAGTTATATGATCCAGTTACTGATTCCAATGATTCTGATCCGACTGAGCGCTTTTGGTTCCAATTAGCTCAATGACAGTGATCCAAAAGAGAGCTAATCAATAATCCAGAGACGAATTTGGTTGCTTTAGGCCGGAGGTCTTTGGACTTATCAAATGAATCAAATGGGTTAACCCATTGGTACTAATTATGGTGCGGGAATCAAACCCAGCTACCGTTATTCACTCTTTTAGATTTCCTGTCCCAAAATGCCTATTTTGTGCCCAACTAAACATGATTATGACGAAATGAAAGGAAACGAAATGAAACGAAAGGAAACAATGTTGAATTGCTTGACTTGGTGTACTCTAGGTATTATCAAGAGTACATAATAACTAAGAGTGTGACAAGCGTCAAGCTCTTAGTTATTAGGCTTGGGACATGATATGCACGATAACGGCTGACCTCCCACAAATTAGACCTATCACTTCAAAGAATTCGCACGCTATGCTTGTGTGCTGAAGCTCGCAACAGGCGCACATTGAACCAACTGACTAGTTGTGTTTACGAGCTTTAGAACGTAGGCATAGCGTGCTAATTTCTTTGAAGTGATGAGTCTAATTTTTTGGGGGGGGGGTCAGCCGTTATCGTGCAGATCATGTTCCCAAGTATCATAATTAAGAACTTGACGCTTGTCACACTCTTAGTTATTATATTGTACTCTTGGTTGTATATTATGCATGCATTTAGGAACTGTCTCAAAATAGTGCTAATAATAAAACGCATTTTGCTAAAATATATGGTATTTTCAAATCTTATATACGATTTAATAAATTGTATTTTCGGAGCTCTAACAAAGCATTGAGGTGTTTATCTCGATTACCCCCCACCACTCAAAATCCTTAAAAATTGGCCAAATGAGCTAAAATTTACTATGGTATGTTTTCGACTACGCTAAGTTCGATTTCGCGAAATTCGATTTTTATCGATTTCTAAGGGGGAACAAGGGAAACCGAAAAATTTTTGTCTTCGATTTTGCCGAGAAGCTGTATATAGGGGTTTCCTCGTCGTAGAACACGAATCTGAAGTCCGCATTTCGTTTGATTCAACGTTTGGGCTAGCTCAGTATAAGCTAAAGGTTTAAGCTTAAGATGTAAGTTTATACTTAACTAACGAAAAGCTGAATTGGAAAGCTGACTTCAGATTCGTGTTCTACGACCCCGAAAACCCCTACATACAGCTTTTAAGCAAAACCGAAGACAAAAATGTTTCGATTTCGTGACAAAAATAGAATTTCGCTAAATCGAAAATTTTTGCGGTATTTGAACTCGTAGTCGAAAACATACCCATACCAAATTTTAGCTCATTTGGTCAAGTTTTAAGGATTTTGAGTGGTGGGGGGGTAATCGAGATAAGACTCGATCATCACTTCTGTCTGTCATGACCTCTGAAGGTGTGCCGGTGTTTGTGTCCCCCCCCCCCCAAATATTTTCCTCCCTTCGGAGCAATAAGGTGAAATATTTTCCTTATTACTTTAGCAGGGTAGCCGTTTTGTTGGAATGTTTTCCTTAGAATGCTCTCTTCTTTTCTTTTCAACTGCTGTTCTTGGCATGCGGCTGTAGCTCTACTGTGGAGGCATCTTATTATTCCACTTTTTACACACTTCAGATGGTTTGATTTGTAGTGTAGATATCTGTTTGTGTGTGTCTTTTTCCTATACACTGATGTCTGGATACCTCCATTAGTCTTTGTTATTTCGGATCCATGGACGCCAAATTGTTAGCATCCTCTAGTTCAGTTGTTAGCTTGATTGCTGTGTCTTGCCTGTTTAGATGATCTTTGAAATTTCCCAGTTCTTCCAGACCATGTTTCCATGCACAGAGGATATCGTTTACATAGCGCAACCACAGGCTAGGTTTCTTAGCGGCTGAGGCTATGGCTAACGTTTCGAAGTTCTCCATGTAGAGGTTACATATAGATCAGAACATAAAGTTATCGAGCATACAAAGAGCAAGATATCGATGTAGAAATCAAGTAAAGACCGTGCAAAATCAAGCAATATGTAACTTGTACAACAATAGTGAACAGTTCATGTTATGTGCGGTGCAGTTCATAGTGTGGCGATGGCAGCGACGGATAGTAGATTGGAATCACAGAATACAGCGGCCAGCGCAATAGTCAATGGCCGATCTTCGGAGGGCTGAGCAGCAGTCTCGGCTGGAAATAAATCAGGAGACTGTGGGCAGGAAAGGATCGTGCGTGTAGAGAGCGTGCAGACACGATGATGAAAGGTTGATGGTGATTAAATAGTTGCTGATGATGCTGAGAATGAAGAGGTGGGGGTGTGCGTGGAGATGGCCATAATGCGGCTAATAGAGTGCGTGAACGGATAATGGATGTGGGAGCAGGCGTAGATATGGTGCCAGCCACAGTGGCAGTGGTAGTGACAGGCA
The DNA here is from genome assembly GCA_030248195.1 of Trissonchulus latispiculum. Classification (NCBI taxonomy): domain Eukaryota; kingdom Metazoa; phylum Nematoda; class Enoplea; order Enoplida; family Ironidae; genus Trissonchulus; species Trissonchulus latispiculum. Next base: position 2,752 of record JASAND010019834.1, on the reverse strand, counting down.
GTCAGTTCTTCCTGAGGCCGGGAGAAACCGGCGGGACGGCAGGTGCTGATTTTCGATTGACGACGCTCACATGCCGGGTCAGCCGGCGAGGCGGCGGGTGGGAGGTGACTTGAACGACGGTGAGAACGGGATAAGCCGGCGGCATGACTGTGCGTGATTATCTCAGATTTGAAGATCACGGAATAAGCCGGTAAGGACTGCAAAACTAATCTAACCAGGATGGAGAGCAGTGAAAAGTGAAAAACATCAGGGAAGAACCATTGCTGAGATACAGCCTAGAAATACATTGAACAACAAGGATAAGTAACGGTTACGATGGCCTTTGGGTGTCTTTCACCCACCACAAGAAAGAGGAAACAGAAACAGACAAAGCAGAGCACTACCGCGTTCCAGAAACAGACACAGTCAAACCCAGGTCATAAACCGACCGAACAGTACCAAAGTTAACCGCAAACTGATTGGAATTGCGGTTCAGTCACGTTCTCCCCTCTCATACTTGTTCACTTGAAATTCTGAAATTTTCGGTCCTTTTAAAGTCTTTTGATTTGGAGACAGCAATTTGGGAATGAAAAGACATACATCATGGCGTATGAGATTGCTTTTGGGCTCATGGGGTTCTTAAGACTATTAACCCCACTTCCAGATTTGAACTTCTTACTGAGCAATTTTCCGAATCGTTCAAGCAAACAGAAACCGCCATTTCCATTATCGTCAAGACAAATATTCACATAAATTGCAAGCACAAAGGACAGACAAACATACAGTAAGATGTTAGTTAGGAAACGAGAATCTGAACAAAGGTGTAGGATTAGTTTTCAACACAGTTAGTCGCACAAAATCATTAGTTAATGGAATAATAGAGCAAGCTCACAAAATTAGTCAATTACAGAAAGACGAGTATTTTCAATAAGTAACACAGAGTCAAGAGTTTGAAAACAGACAGTTAAAAATTCACAGAAGAACAAAGATTCACAAAAAAGGGCAACATTTTCGCTCAAGGTTAAATGTTTCATCTCCAGGCAAGGATTGAATTTTCCTTGCCCTTACATATAAACTATGGGGAATGGACCAATAGGATTGATGATGATTCGAGGGTTACGGTAAAAGAATCTACATATTTAATTTGAGGCAAATCTCAAGATCCTCATCGAACGAGGGGGTTTGTATGAGCTGCCACTCAAAAACGTGGGCACGGAGGCCAAAGAATACATAATATTAAGCATATGGCACAAAGGCCGACAGCAACCATAGAACATATGGCCATAAAAAGGCCCCGGAAATTTCCTGGCTTTTTTATCTTTATCGAAAGATTCTTGAGCCGGATATAGAAGATCAATAGGCTCCTCAAATCGTAAGTATCCGTGTGGCTTTTCTCAAGTCTTTTCTGGCTCGAAGGAAAGAAAAATCCAATGTCTTGCCTAACCGGGGAAGCGAGTGTGTTTGTCCCCGCTGCAAACCCCCAGCACGCTGGACACACAAAAGGGGAGAAAAGGAAACAGCCGACCGCTCTCGGTCAGCTCTGTCAGCGAACACTGGATGAGTCTAAAATTTTGGGACTGGACTGACAACTTCCTGACAGTACAGTGACAGCACGATTTTGTTAGTATCTCTTTATTTCACAGGAAAGCTTCTTGAAGTTTCTAGAGACTTCTAGAAGTTTCATAGCCTCTTGCATTGCGAGATCCAGTCTCTTTTTGAGCTTGGTGGTCTGCCAGGGTGAACATTAATGATAATGATGACATACTGCACCCAGCAAACCACCTTTCTGACTGATTTCTGGGTTCAAAACTTGATCAGATTTTATAAGCTTTTGGTTAACACGTAAACTTAACCAAAGGGGGAAGTTCCGGACCAAATTTTCAACCGTCTTCCATTTACTGAAATGGGGCTCATAAAATGGACAATCTGGGAAAAATAATTTTCTTGGCATAACTATAAACTTATTATAATTTTAATAATGTTAGTGACTTCTCTTGTTCTTGACCCCTTCTTTCGAATTTAAGTCTAAACTTTGCGCAAAACAAAGAAAAGCCACTCATCAATTCCAGTAACAATTGCTCCTCATTGCTAGAAACTTCATATCCTCACATGACCAAAGATAGAGGAGCAATTGTTACAAAAAATGTGCACACAAAACCATACGTAATGCTTCACAAGATGGTATTTATATTTTCGAAATCTACGTAATTAGCTACCTAGAACTGACTTAAGGGGGGGGGGCTACGAACGGGTTGACACGACATCGTCGGAGAGACCTAGTTTTCCCCCCAACGTTAGCCAACATATCAAATTAAAAAAGTTTAGGGTGGGCAACAATATATCTCATATATACCGTTTTTGGCAGGACGCCAAAGTACAAATTTTAGTTCAAAAAATGGGATTTTTCAAAAAGGTTTTTTCAGCTCTGGTGGATTAACGGTTTGACCAATTCTGAAACTTTCAGCCATAAATGTTAACTGTTACTAGTGCTAAATATTAAAAGTATCCGGCTTTCGAGCGTTGCTTCATTCTTCAGCTATAACAGCTCAAAGCTTGAAATTTGGCAAAAAGTTGCAAAGTGACCGTGCGCCGTTTTCGATCTAATAAAATTGACAGCCCCTAGCCTACCCCAGCTTTTTACCAAATATTAGGCTCTAATAGGGGCAAACTGTCTGTGAGTTTCAAGGGTTTTGGTTTTCTGGTTAGTGTGCTAGCAAACTTTTTGTTAAGAAATAGCCCTTTAGGCCTGAAAAGCTAGCTAAGTGTAACGCAA